>CABHPQ010118397.1:0-17052 GCA_902168405.1 Peromyscus aztecus | reverse complement strand
CACCACAAACTCCTCACCTGGATACTAGATCCTCCCATGTCCACTTAGGCACAAAAAGGGGACCCTAGCAATCAAAACTAAATTCACAAAAGAGAAGGATGAAATTATGTAAAGGAGGCTTGAGTGTATGCAGCTAGACTCTCTGCTTCACAGTGTGCATGTGTGAACAGTCAGGAAACTTATTGATTAACTTTTCCTTCTGTATATGCGTATTCCCATCAGAGTAAGATAATATTATCTGGTAGGTCAATAGGAATGTCATGCATCAAAACATAGCTAAACATCGTGTGTATGGAAAAATGATTATTGGTTTATAGTTTTCCAGAAGTGTCATTCTACCTTCTGTTGTGTATACAAAATATCACATGCAAAAAAAAGAAAAAAAGAAAATTTCAAAAAAAACTGTGCATTATTTCCCAGGATATAAAAGTATGTGGCATGTCCCCAGGTAGCCAAATGCAGGCAAGATGGCAGTCTTTGGCCCCCAAAGTGAGTTCTCACCGACCTCTTCTCTCAGTAGTTTATCTTCTATGATAGTACAGATACTGAGACTCCTCCATGATAACTCTGCAGGGGATGCCTGGTTTGATCCTGATGAGAAGCAACAACTGGTACCACTTGGTGAGGAGCACAGGTGAAGTTAGTACTTTTCCAATGAAGAGGCATATCCTCTGCTGGGAACTGAGACTGTGTGAAAGTCCTGTGTCTAATCCAGCCTTTGCCCATCACAGGTTCATAGTCATGGGGAATGATAATTACCAGGTTTCAATGGATAGTGTAGTTCCACTCCAAATATCAGAGAAAGGAAAATGTTCAAGATGAGGAAGTTGTAGATGTCCCCCTTTGGTCCAAATATCCGGGGTAAAAGACTCTCGATGGGAAAATAAAAGCAAGTGAAATACCAAATGGTATGGTAAGGAAATGAGGGACAAGAGGCTTCCCTGATGGAAATACATTCACTCATTCCTTTTCAGACAACAGAGACTCTTGAGATGATCAAGTTTCAAAATCAGACTTTGGCATGGTAAACAGTAATATGTTCTCAGAAGCTGGCAGACACAGCTATCAACTGAATACTCTCCACAATCATGGTTAGTTCCAACCAGACAATGGTGACTGAGTTTGTGCTGGAAGGGTTCTCAGAGCACCCTAGTCTACGGCTGCTCCTGATTGGCTGCTTCCTGACCCTCTACACAATGGCTCTACTAGGCAACATTGTCATCATTGCTTTGGTTACCTCCAGCACTGGGCTCCACAGTCCCATGTACTTTTTCCTGTGCAACCTGGCCACCATGGATATTATCTGCACCTCCTCCGTGCTGCCCAAGGCACTGGTTGGTCTAATCTCTGATGAAAACACCATCTCCTACAAGGGGTGCATGACTCAGCTCTTCTTCCTTGTGTGGTCTGGATCATCTGAGCTGCTGCTGCTCACAGTCATGGCCTATGACCGCTACATGGCCATCTGCCATCCCCTGCACTACAGCTCTAGAATGAGCCCACACCTGTGCGGAGCTCTAGCCATGGGTGTGTGGTCCATCTGTGCTCTGAATGCATCTATCAACACTGGTCTGATGACACGGCTGTCATTCTGTGGCCCCAAGGTCATCACCCACTTCTTCTGTGAGATCCCCCCACTTCTCCTGCTCTCCTGCAGCCCCACATATGTGAATAGCATTATGACTCTTGTGGCAGATGCCTTTTATGGAGGCATCAACTTCATACTCACCTTACTCTCCTATGGCTACATCATTGCCAGCATCCTGCGCATGCGTTCTGCTGAGGGCAAGAGGAAGGCCTTTTCTACCTGCTCCTCCCACCTCATTGTGGTCTGTGTGTTCTACTCATCTGTGTTCTGTGCCTACATCAGTCCTGCTTCCAACTACAGCCCGGAAAGAAGTAAAGTGACTTCGGTGCTGTACTCAGTGCTCAGCCCAACCCTGAACCCCCTCATCTATACACTGAGAAACAAGGATGTCAAGCTCGCCCTGGGGAGACTCTTGCCCTCTTCCTCACACTAAGTGGAGATGTGCAGGCTGTTCTCCTGACCTGGGCTCTTCCTACACATGCTCTCCTGAGAGCAGCCCTGTGGAGTGGGGTGTACCTATCATTGTTTTAGAAAAACATTCTCTGATGCAAGGACTGGACAATTGTACTTACTGTAACCTCAAAAACAACAAAATTCTTAGAGACAATGTAAACAAAACACTCAAGCTTTATTTCCTGATAAATACAAATTGTTCCTAAAGTAATTAAGTTTATCTAAATGTGGATGGCCGCATTCCACTTCCTGGAATATTTTCAGTGGGCAACAATGATGATAGTCACAAAACAAAGCCCTTTCATCCAGTGCCGCCCTGTAAATATCGCAGGGCTTGGTTTCAGAACTGCGGTTAATGGATCCAAACGCCTTAAGGAAACTTGAGGTGTCAGCATGCCACAGAGTCTTGGGAAGACACAAGTCGAGTGGCTCAGGTTCGCAATTTCACAGCTTCCTACTGAGCTGGGGAAGTCAAGGCTGGTGGCATTGGCATGAAGAGGAAGGTAACTAGAGGAACAGAGGTGAAGTTTAAGTTTCAAAAATGAGCTCACAGACGTGATTCCAGTTTACTTATGGCAACGCTGACACTTGAACTCGTGAGAAAGATCAGAAATTCCAACAGAGTTTTGGAGAGAGTAGATGAGTATCTGCATAGGAAAATGGAACTCACATCATGAATAAAAATCAACAAAAAGTGGATCATAGGCAAAAGTGCAAGGGCTAAAACTTTTTTCCTATAATATATTTTAATCATATTCTTTTTCCTTCCACAACTCCTCCCTCATCGTACCTGCCTATTTAACTACCCGTCCAATCCTTTGGCTCTCTCTCTTTCTGTGCGTGCGTGTGTGTGTGTGTGTGTGTGTGTGTGTGTGTGTGTGTGTGTGTCTGTGTGTCTGTGTGTCTGTGTGTCTGTGTGTGCAAAAAGCAAAAGAAATCCAAGACAATATGACAAAACAAACAAAAAGCACACACCAAAATGGAGTCAGTTTTGTGTTGACCAACCACTCCTGGCTAAAATTCTTCAAACCCTCTGAGAACAGGAATGAGACGGCAGAAAAAAAGGAAGAGGAAAAGGAAGTACGTTTGCAGCCACTCTAAGACACTGATAGGAAGACAACTCAGCGGAGAAAGGGCAGCGTCTGCAGCAGCTGCTGCTGAGATGATGTTGTATCCTTTTCAGACTGAACACATTCTTCATCAACTTACTCCTTATTCTTCTTAAACGCTGTACCACATCAGGACTTGTGATGCAAATCAGGTATGTTGTATGAATTAGCTCTTCATCCTTGTGGGCAAAATACCTTTTCAAAACGTTTGTTCTGTCTCATGTTTTCAGAGGACTCAGTCCACGGACATTTGGCTCTTTGTTTTGCCCTATTGTAAGGCAGGGACTCACAGCAGTGGGGGCAAGTGGGGGCCATCACGGTGGCCCAGAACACATATTAGAGGAATGCCTCATTCAACTGGATTTCTCCTTTCACTTTAACCCAGGCTTTCTGGTCCCCAGTCCCTGGGATGGTATTACCCACATGGAGAGTGTATCCCCTACTTCAGTGAATGCTTTCTGGAAACACTCTCCGATGCATGGACAGAAGTGTCCCTCAGTGATTTCCTCGGTTATTTTTAATTCAGTTATGGTGGCAATAAAGAGTTACATCGGTGCATCACTAGCCTCAGCCTGTTTCAACTGTTGGTTTCTTTCACACTGTTTGCTTCAAGTCATGTTTGGTGCCATGCCTTCTGCTGTTAGTCTCATGACTGCTGTGTAAGCTACAGATCAACTGACAATCACCCAAACACTAAATACAAAAATGATCACAAACACATATGCATGCATACATCTCTCAAACACATTATTTGGCAATTCTTATCACGATGGTGTGATGGCTAAAGAAACAGTGTTTCTCATGAGGCATCCATCTTGGTAGCCATTTATCTCTGATTCAAGTTCCTGGAAGATAAGTTCTCAGTAACCCTGACTCCTTGACCAACACCCAGAAATGTACAGCTGTAACCTGTGTGATACGGCATAATTCCAATGTCCAACTCGCCAATAGACAGGACATCCAGACTAAAATTACACAGAAATGCTGGAGGTAAATGATGTCATAAATCAAATGGACCTAGCAGATATTTCCAGGAGTGCTGCTGGAAGATCAGCTTTCAGCAGCTCAGGGAAACTGGAAAGGAGTTGTGGTGTTGGTGGAGCTGTATACACACATAGGAGACTGAGGGCGAAAGCTTAACTCTTCATTTTACTTTTCTCTCTGATGAATGTTCTATTCTTTTTCTATTCTGTTCTTTTACCCTGTTATTTTCCTACTACTTCTCCCCACTTGTTCTCCTTCTACGTCTTTCCTAATGTCTATTTCTACTTCTTTCCCTCTTTCTCCATCTCTTATTTTTTCTTAACCCTTTACACCTCCTAGTACGAATATTTCTATTCAAGAAAAGATCACCTCATAACCACAAGTTACATATTTTCCAAAAGCAATTTAAAATCTTTACATAAGAATCATATTAAGATCACAGAGATGCTGAGACCATGATTGGAAAAAGCACAGAGACAATAGCCAAACTAGTGGAAACACATGAACTGTGAACCAATAGCTGAGGAGCCCCCATGGAACTGGACCAGGCCCTCTGGATAAGTGAGACAGTTGATTAGCTTGAACTGTTTGGGAGGCCCCCAGGCAGTGGGACCTGGACCTGTCCTTAGTGTATGAGCTGGCTTTTTGGAGCCTGGGGCCTATGCTGGGACACTTTGCTCAGCCTGGGTGGAGGGAGGAGGGGACTGGACCTGCCTTAACTGAATCTACCAGGCTGAGCTGAATCCCCAGGGGAGTCCTTACCCTGTAGGAGGTGGGAATGGGGGGTGGGTTGGGGGGAAGGAAGGGGGTGGGAGGAGGAAGGACAGGAGAATCTGTGGCTGATTTGTAAAATTAGATTAATTATAAAATTTTTTTAAAAGATCACAAGTTACATGTTTTCTTTAGAAGCCCACAAGTAGTTAAACATTTTTCTTTGTATTAATTTTCCCACCATAACATCTTCACCCTAAAGCAATGATTCTTTTATGACTAATTAATAAGGTTTTGAGCAAACTAAGTGTATTTCAGTCCATTTCTTTTGTCCTGGCGGGCAGCTGTTGGTGGTTTTGGTGTAGCAGATTTCTATTCTTAATTCTCCTCTGTAGAAACTTTACATTAGTGCTCAGCTAACCATCTGTTTTTCCTTACACACAACAGGATCATCTAATTTCCTTTCACAGCTTTATTTTTCAAGGTGCATACCAGGGCTTGTGATTAATTCTGTAAGTTACATGACCAAGGAACTCAGGCCTAACCTTGGGTGTAGGGACATAATTGCTTTCTTTGATCATCAACCTGTTTTTCCACAGGCAGAATTAATGGGTCTCTAATGCATGAAACTTCCTTGTTCTTATTTTTCATCTTCTGCAAATCTCATATCTAACTAAAGGGAAGGTAACTTTTAGCCTGTTTATATCTTTTTTGTATCTCTCATTGGAGCAATTGTCAGAATAACCTAAATCATGTCCCTAATCATCTTTACTAATGTCCTAATCACCTGTATCTTTTAGGCTAACTCAAAGACTCCAATTAAATCATAGATCTAACTAATCATCATTGCTCTTATAAAAATCATCTTCATTATGATCTGCAAGTAAATTGCCCAGTGAGGAGTGGGATTTTCCCAAGAAACAATCACACTACACTAGATACAGTGAGATCCCTTCATATAGTAATCATACCGTGCCAAATACAGCAGGAACCCGGCAGCAGCAAACAGAAGGAAGACCAGCAGAAGCAGGGGGCATTAACAATTCTCCTGGGGCTTTGCTCTCCAGGATGTATCCAGAGTAGCTTTGTTATCCTGAAATAAGCTCCATTGCTGTCTACAGCTCCTCTGACATGATCATCAGCACAGTACATTTCACCCAAACAAAAATCAAAATACCTTCTTCTCAGCAGCTCGTAGAACTTTTTTCAAAATTGGTCACATATTCAGATACAAAGAAAGTCTCAATAGATATGAAAAAATGGAAAACACCCTGCATTCTATCTGACCATCATTGATTAAACTTGGATATCACCAAACAAGGCAACAACAGAAAGTACAGACTCATGGAAGCTGGACAACTCCATACTGAATGAAAAATGGGCCAAGACACAAAGTAAGATAGACATTAAAAGCTTTTTAGAGGGTTGGGGATTGAGCTCAATGGTAGAGCGCTTGCCTAGCAAGCACAAGGCCCTGAGTTCGGTCCTCAGCTCTGGAAAAATAAAAATAAAAATAAAAGGGTTTTAGAATTGAATGAAAATGAAAGCTCAACATACTCAAGCCTATGAGACACAATGAAGGAAGTATCAAGAGACAAGTTCACAGCACTAATTACATACATCAAAAAAACTGGAGAGATTCCTATTACCAACTTAAAGGCACACATAGAATGAAAGTTCTAGAACCAAAAGAAGAAATGTCACCCAAAAGGAGTAGATGGCAATAAATAATCAAACTCAGGATTGGAGTCAATAAACAAGAAACAACAACAAAAAAGCACAAAGAATCAATGAAACAAAGACTTGATTCATTGTAACAAAGCAATGATTGATAAACCCTTAGCCAAATTAACTAAAAGGTGGAGAGAGAAAATTCAAATTAATAAAATTAGAGACCAAAAGGGTACAAACAGGGAAATCCAGGGAATTCTAAGAACACACTTTAAAAATATGTACCCCAGCAAATTGGAAAACCTAAAAGAAATGGATAAATTACTTGATATATGCCACCTACCATAGTTAAATCAAGATCAGATAAGCAACTTAAACAGACCTATAACCCCTCATAAAATAAAAACAGTAACTAAGTCTCTCAGTCAAAAGAAGCCCAGGGCCAGATGGATTGAGCACAGAATTCTACCAGACTTTCAAAAACGAATTAACATCATATTCCTCAGTTATTCTACAAAATAGAAATGGAGGGAATATTGCTTAATTCTTTTTATGAAGCCATAATTAACCTGATACCTAAACCAACAAAGATTCAACAAAGAAAGTAGATTACACACTGATTTCCCCTATAAATATAAACGTAAAGATTCTCAACTTAAAAAAAAAAAAAACTTGCAAACTGAATCCAAGAACACATCAAAAAGGTTACCCACCTTGAGAAAGTAGGTTTCATCCCTGAGATACAGGCGTGGTATAACATATGTAAATCAATAAATGTAATCTATCACAGAAATGGATTGAAAGACAAAAAAATTACTAATTAGATGCAGAAAGGACCTTTGACAAAATTCAAAACCCTGTTATAATAAAAGTCTTGGAGAGACTAGAGATAAAAGGACATAGCTCAACATTATAAAGGTTATTTGCAGCAGCCCACAACCAACACGACACTAAACAAAGAGAAACTCAAAGCATTTCCAATAAACCAGGAACAAGACAAAGATGTCCTCTCTCTACATACCTATTCTGTAGTATGTGAAGTCTTAGCTAGAGCAGTAAGACAACTGAATGAAATCAAGAAGATACAAATAGGAAAGGAAGACGTCAAAGTGTCTTTATTTGCAGATGAAATAATTGTTTACATAAAAGACCTTTAAAATTCCTCCGCAAACCCATATAGCTCATAAACACTTTCAGCAAAGTGGAAAGATACAAATTGAACACATAAAAATCAGTAGCCTTCTTATATAAAAATGACGAATAGGCTAGGAAAGGAATCAGGGAAACAATCTTTTACAATAACATTTAAAAAATACCTTGGGGTAACTCTAATCAAGCAAGTGAAAGACTTATGTGATAAAAACTTTAAGACATTGAAGAAAGATATTGAAGAAGACATCACAAGATGAAAATCTTACTTGGATCAGTAAGATTAATATGGTGAAAATGGATACCCTACCAAAAGCAATATACAGACTGAATGCAATCTTCCTCAAAATTACAGTGCAATTCTTCACAGAAAATGAAAGGACAATTTTCAGTTTCATATGGAAAAAAATAAGGATAGTTTAAAGAAATCCTGAATAACAAAAGAACTGCTGGAGATATCAGGACCCCTGATCTGAAGTTGTACCACAGAGCTATAGTGATTAACATTTTATTGATATAAAAACAGACACACTGATCAATAGAATCAAGTTGAAGACCCAGATGTAAATCCTCACAGCTATGGACACCTAATATTTTATAAAGAAGCCAGAAATACACTCTAGAAAAAAAAAAGGCAGCATCTTCAAATGCTAAATGGGAAGGCTACATGTAGAAGGGTGCTGGTAGACCCATCCTTATCACACTGTTCAAAATTCAACTCCAAATGGGTCAAGGACCTCAACATCAGGCCAGATATACTGATTCTGAAAGACGAGAAAGTGGGGAATAATCTTGAACTCATTGGCGCAAAGATTTTATGAACAGGACACCAATGGCACAGGCACTAAGAACAACAATTAACAAATGGGACCTCATGAAACAAAAAGCTTCTGTATGGCAAAGGACACCATCATTCAGACAAAGTGGTTGACTACAGAATTGGAAAAGTTTTTTACCAACTACACCTCTGATAGAAGGCTAATACCTAAAATACCTAAAGAACTCAAAAACTGGACATCAAGAAACAACCCAATTTAAAAATTGAGTATAGAACTAAACAGAGGGTTCTCAAAAGATGAAACACATATGATTAAGAAACACTTAAAGAAATGTTCAACATCCTTGGTCATCAGGAAAATGCAAATCAAAATTACTTTGAGATTTCATATTACCAGTCAGAGTTACTAAGATCAATAAAACAAATAAAAGCTCAGCCTGCTGAGAATGTAGGGTAAGGAGAACATTCATCCATTGCTGGTGGCAGTACAAACTTGTACAGCCACCATAGAAATCAGTGTGGTGGCTCCTTGGGAAGATCAATCTTACCATTTGGGGCATGTACCCAAAGGACTCTACATTCTACCACAGGGACACTTGCTAATCCATGTCATTGCTACTTTATTCATAAATCCCAGAAAGTGGAACACTCTAGATGTCTATCAATGGGTGAATGGATAAAATTAGTGGTAGATTTATACAATGAAATCTTTTCAGGTGTTAATAAATAAGAAATAATGAAATTCGAAAGAGAAGAATAAATTCCTCCCAGCTACAAACCCTTTAATCTACTGCATTGGTGACCTGCTTGCATGATAAACTATTGTAACAATGGCATGAAAGTTTTAGGGGTAACCAACCACTATCTAAGTGAATTTAAGTATCACTCCATGAAATGGAACCCATGCCTGACACTGTTCATGTGGCCAAGAACCCGAAATAGGTCAGAGACCAAGGGAAACACTAAATACTACATTTCTGCAAAGGGAAGTACCAATTAAATGACTCCTGACAACATTCTACTATAGGCAGAGATCAGTGTCTCACTCAGCCATCCTCAGAGAAGCCACCTCCTTCAGTACATGGGAACAAATACAGAAACCCACAACTGTACAATGTGCAAATAGTGAGAGACCTAGAACACTCATGGAAGATCCATTCTCACCAATTGAATATGACTATATATACAAACCTCACTTACAGGTAGGCCCAATGACCAGCAGTAGATGACCAAGAGAAAATGAGCTCAATGGTGTTTCTGTAGACTTTTTCTCTCATATTTCTTTGCTTTGGCAATTTTTGTCTTACTGGCCTTTTGCTTGTATATTATGGTTGCTGGTTTTGTGTTTTTATGGACTTTGGTCATGTGTGTTTGTTTCTTGTGTTTGTTCTTTTTTTGTTGCTTTGTTGTTTTATTTGCTTTTTGTTTGTTTTCAAAAAAACAGAGAGGAAGAAAGGACATGGAGTCGAGTGGGTGGGAGGCTTTGAGAGTAGTATGGGAAGAGGAAACCAGAATCAGAATATTTTGTGTGAAAAAAATATTTTTCAATTAACAATTATAATTAAATTGGTTTTATTTAAGTTTTCCTTTATAATGGATCTGATGACATCTAAAACTTTGAATAAATTTTTTCTTTGAAATTTTTGAGATTATAATTTGATTATATTTTTGCCCCCTCTTTCCTCCCTCAAAACCATTCCATATATCCAACCCCCCTCTTCTTCAAATTCATGTCCCTTTTTTATTTACTAATTATATTAAATGCATATAAGGGTATGTATACTCATCTATATTACTAAATAAAACTTGTTCTGCCTGTATAATGCTACCTACATGTATATTCTCAGGGCTTAAAAAATGTAGCAAATAGAATGTAAGTGTTGATTATATTAATTCATAACAATACATTGAAAGTTTAGATGTAGGAATAGGAAGGGGAGGCACAGAGAGTAAAACATACTTAGAATAAACCCATTGCATGTGTGTCAAATTCAGATGAAGCACTCTCAGCAGAATACAGAGGCGTCAATTTCTACCACGGTGAGACCTTCCACACAGAACACGAAAATCCCAAAGACACTCTGGGAGATGAGTGCAGAGTGTTGAAGGGAGGGTGTGGAGGGTGAACTGCTCCTACCCACACTATGAGACTCCCCTGACCACCCTCTTCCACACCAGTCTTCAGGGAGTTTGGGTCATGAAGCCAAGAGCTTTCTTTAATTGATCCTAAGAGCTTTCTTCTTGAGTTTCTATCCCAGGAGGCACCAGGACAAACACCTGCCCCAGGTCTCAGAATATCACAGGAATTTCTGAAGTCAGTTACCACTCAGCACGAAGGAAGACAGAACTTCAGAGGGACACTAAAGACTCCATGTTTACAGGAAATGAGAATCTGTGCTCAGCAGTATTCACTGTGTGAGACCCACCCGTCACCTCAACTCACTGGGACAGGGAAAGGTGAGTGAAGGCTTATATTCTACTGTGTGATTCTTCGGGCTAATAATGGAACTCCCAAGGAAAAAGATATCTCATTATAAAAGTGACATTTGACCCAGTCCTTGGAAATCAGCACAGAGGGACAAGCACACAGCACAGCCGTGTTCTCAATGAGTCCTGAGTTTGATGAAGAGGGCTGGGTCAAAGGACAGAAGATGATAGAAAGATTTGGTTTCATGCGCCACTGTATAGACAGCAGAATGTCTAGCTTCTAATTATGATCAAAGAGCTTATCCATGTCTGCTATTCTGCCTTATGTTCAAAACCATATTTACTCATTCGTCACCCACAGTGCTCACACTAATTTAGAAATGAAACCAACAGATTTAGATGAATCTAAGATCTATATTGATGACTAGAAAGGACTTAAATATTGTCGTTTGGCCATGCCATACAGAGCATAGTAAGAAAACGCCACAGAAGGGATTCCTTTGCCCTGTTGTCCAGAGTCCACACTTCTGGGGCAGAAATGACCTTCACCTTCCATGGAGTTAAAAACACCAGCCCAGCCCTATAGGTGTTAGCCTTGCCCTGTCTGCTGCAAAGCTTGACTGGCATGACCGTGAGTCACCTACAGAAACAATTCCTGGTATCTAACCTTAAGTATAAGTAAAATGGCCAAACAAAGAAGGGGAGGACTGTGATAACCCAGAAGTAAGTGAAGATGCTTCCTGCACCAAATTTTCTGGACAGACCATGGAATCTGCAGACACTCTGTTTTGTGACCATGGTGAGAATCCTCAGCAGCTTAGCTCCTGGGTGAAGCTCAGCTTCTGAAGGGTTTTCATGTCAGTCTTGCTGAGATCTACCTTACATGTAGCCATGTGTGGCTGTAGTGAATTTGCTTCCCACAAACTCCCCACCTGGATCCTAGATTCTTCCATGTCCACTTAGACACAACTGGGCACACTAGCAATAAAAGCTTAATTCCCAAAAGAGCATGATGGAATTATAGAAAGAGTGCTCAGGTAGGTGCAGCTTGTCTCTCTGCTTCACAGTGCACATGGATGAACAGTTGGGAAGCAAATTAATTATTTTTCCCTCTGTATGACGGTATCACATCTAAATAAGATAGCCTTGTCTGCTAGGCCTGTAGGAATGCCATGCATCAAAATATTGCTTATTAAACACAGCATGTATGAAGACTCACTGTTGACCTGTGGTTTTCCAGAAGTGTCATTCTCCTCTCTGTCATGCATGCAAAGTATCCTACAGAAAATTTCTGCATTTGACTGTTGGATACATCAGTACATGGCATGCCCCAGGTGGCCAGACCTGGCAAAATGACAGTCATTGTCCACCAAAGTGAGTTCCCACCAACCTCTTCTCTCTGTGGTTTATCTTCTATGATAGTACAGATACTGAGGCTCCTCCATGATACTCTGCAGGGGATGCCTGGTGTCATACTTATGAGAAGCAGCAACTGGTACCATTTGGTGAGGAGCGCAGGGTGAAGTTAGTACTTTTCCTATGAAGAGGCACATCCTCTGCAGGGAGCTGAGACTGTGTGAAAGTCCTGTGTCTAATCCAGCCTTTGCCCATCACAGACTCATGGTCATGATCTTCTAATCTCCTTCCCATGGTTTGTTCTTCAAGAGCAAAGCTCCCTCCAGTGTGCTAGCCAGTCTCAATGTGGTCTTGGGAATCCCAGCATCAGGCACCGTCTGATGTCACTAGTTGTTCCAGTTCTTGGTGCTTCAGGGTCCACAAACCCTCATGGTGTCTATCTCCTAGGACAGGAGCTCATTATTCATCATAGCACTACAGGATCTTACTAGTTGTCACTGCAGTGTCTGTCCCCAGGCCCTGAACAAGCCCTTCATCCCTTTTCTGAGAGATCATGTTTATCAGGCTTCAGATGTTCGTTGTAATTGTTCTGTTCTTGCTTCTAAGTGTTCAAAGTAAAATTGAGTGGAACATTATTTTTCAATGTGGTTAGTGTAGGTTTTATTATAAAATTCAGCACACAAAAGAATCATTGATATTTTCCTGTGTTCAGTCTAGACCTATCTGGTGCTGTGCACACATTCACATTCCATCTCTCATTGCTGACAAATGAATGCATGAGTGTAGATGTTGCCAGTGGTACACTGTTCAGAAGACATGTCTCCATGTGACCTCTCCAGTAATCATCCAATTCCACAGAGGTCACACTCCCTCCACTTTCTCATTGGTGTCTCCTGACTCCACCTTAAAGTGTGTGCTCCCATTACTCTGAATATGCATCCCATTTGCTCTAACACACTTAAAACATTTTCAAGCCAGGCTTTAGTTAAAGAAAACTTTAAAAGTTAAAGTAATCTTTCTTTATCATTTTCAAGGTACATTTAAAGAAGAGGTTTGCATTTTTTAAACTATTTTGTGTTTTAAGGAATGCTTTCTTTCATGTATCCTAGTTCCAGAAAGATGCAGGCCATTTTCATGATCCTGAAAGTCCTCTAAACAATCTTGTTTAGGTCACAATAATTAAGAGGTAGCACAGATGTGCATTTTCTGCTACAGATCATTTTTGAGTACATTTCCCTCCACATGAAAGCACATAACTTCACTGTGAACAGCTATTTGCACATCTTAAACTTTGGACTCCAGCCACACTGTTCTCTGTTTATATCTTTCTTTTCTGTGATATATTTTTCTGGGTTGATATTATGAATAACGATAGCTATCGTGAGTGCTATCGGTCAATACTGTTACTTGTAACAAGAAATCATTGCATATGTTGACAGGACATGGGTTGATATGTCAATGTGTTTACACACATTCTCAGTAAGTGTTTGTGTTTCTGTAACTTTGTCACCTCTGTCTTCTCAAGCTTTGAGCTCCTCCCTTTTTGCTATTTCCAGTAAATAAAAAATGATTCCAGAGTGTAGACACTATATGAAACAGAGCCCTAGAATTTATTTTTCTGTCTAAATGAAGTCATCTACTACCTCTGGCTCTTACAACCTTATTTCCTTTTCCCCTTCCATGAAGATTTCCAAGTCTTGTGGAGAGTGATCTAGATGTCCCATAAGGTCTGACCACCCCAAAGTTTCTTACTCTGTGCACACTGACCAATCATAGGCCTTTCTGTTCATTGTTATCTATTGTAAGAAGAAGAATCTGTAATGAGGGTTATATGATGGACCGATCTATGGGTATAGCAGTAAATCACTAGGAGTCTTTTTAACACTGTGTCTATTTAGGAGGAAAAAGTAGTAGGTTTTCTTTAGACCTATGATCTATCTAACCACATAGTCTTGGCCTTGTTAACAGTACCAGGTGTGGATTCCATCTAATGAAATGGGCCTTAAATTCAGTCAGAAAGTGGTTAGTTACTCCATAACATTTGTACCACTCTATTTTTTATTTAAGAACTTTTTATACTCATTTTACATACCAACCACAGATTCCCCTCTCATCCCTCCTCCCTCCCCCCTCAGCCTTCCTCCCCAAAACACCCCCACCCCCTCCTACAAAAGGGAAAGGCCTCCCATGGGGAGTCAGGAAAGCCTGGTACATTCAGTTGAGGCAGGACCAAGCCCCTCTCCCTGTGCCAAGGCTGAGCAAGGCACCCACCATAGGCAATGGGCTCCAGAAAGCCAGCGCATTGTGCCACTCCTGCATCAGTGGCCATATCTTGCCAAGCATACTGCTGTTGTAGTTCACAGAGTTCCGAGCTGGGTGAGATTGATGATGATTTTCTTCCTCAAGTGGTGTGCACAGCATCTTCCAGAACTGCAAAAGCTAGCAAGTAGGGGTGAAGCTTTCAGGTCAGTACCCACTTGATTTCTCCATGTTTAGAGTTCCCGTTAAGTGGTGTCTCCAGTGATAGTGTCTTACCATCATATTCTGAAGGCTGGCCAAGTGCAATAAAAATAGCCTGTAATGTGTGATGGTCAATGAGATTCAGTGATTACCATCTCTGAAAGAGGTAACCCATTCCTCCTGTAAGAGTTTTGTTTGGTATCATATGGTGTCTAGTAGAGGTGTTGCCCCTCCCCCACTATAAGATAACTCCACATAAATTCTTTTTTATCTGTATATGAATGTATTTTAAGAACATTGGGCTGTACTAGGTTTACAGATGAATTTTTCAAAAGGCTTTTAGTGTTGCTTATTTTGCTGGCTAATTTTATAAGTTCTTAAGAAAGCAGGCTGAGAAATTCCTGACGAGCAATGCAGTAAGCAGTACCCCTCCATGGCCTCTGGTTCCTGCCCTGACTTCCTTCATTGATGAAGAGGGATGTGGAATTGTAAGTCAAATAAACCCTTTCCTCCTCAAATTGCGTTAGTCATGGTGTTTCATTACAGCAATCGTAACCCTCAGACACTTATATCTAAAGCTTAAAAGGTAACATCCACATGTGATGTTTGTCTTTCTTCATCTGGGTTACTTCTCTCGGGATGATTGCTTCCAGATCCACCATTTTCCTATAAACTTCATAATTTCATTATTGTTAACAGCTGAGTAATGTTCCATTACTTAAGTATCATAGGTTCACTATCCATTCTTAATATGATGGACATTCATGTTGTTTCCATTTCCTGGCTACCGTGAATAGAGCACCAATGACCACAGAAGAGCAAGTGTCACTTTATTAAGAGGTATAGTCCTTTGGGTACAGGCATAGGAGTGGTGTACCTGAAGCATGTACTATATCTGTTTCTAGCTTTTTGATGTACCTCCATACTGATTTCTATAGTAGCTGTACCAGTTTGCACACCCACTAGAAGTGAACAATTGTTCCTTCTCCCCACATCTTTGGCTGCATCTGCTGTCATTTGCTTTTTAATTTTTATCTTGGCCATTCTGACTGGGGTAAGATTTAATCTCAAAGTAGTTTTAATCTGCATTTCTCTGATGGCAAATAGTGTTGAACATCTTTTAATGTTTTTCAGCTATTTGTGTTTCCTCTTTGAAAATTCTCTGTTTAATTCCATTCCCCATGTTTAGTTGGATTGTTTGTTTTCTCTGTTTAAACTTTGAATTATTTGTATATTCTAGATATTAATGCCCTCGGTTGTCTAGTTGGTAAAGACTTTTTGCCATTCTTTAGGCTGACTC
Source organism: Peromyscus aztecus (assembly GCA_902168405.1). Taxonomy (NCBI): domain Eukaryota; kingdom Metazoa; phylum Chordata; class Mammalia; order Rodentia; family Cricetidae; genus Peromyscus; species Peromyscus aztecus. The sequence continues at coordinate 1,066 of CABHPQ010118397.1, read as the reverse complement.
TTCATTCAAATGGTGAGGTTATTCCCTGCACTGACGTTTTATTGTTGCATGTGGGGCCAGGTTTCAGTTATTAAGATTGGTGCCTGTGCAGCTATGGTCTTGTTCAGAAAGTCCTTTCCTGTGACAATGAGTTGAAGCACATTCCCTGTTTATACTCTCTCATTTGCAGGGTATTGGGTCTTATGCTGAGGTCCTTGATCCACTTGGAGTTGAATTTTCTCCAGGTTGAGAGATAAGGAACTAGTTTCATTCTTCTGCATGTAACTCCAGTTTGACCAGCACAGTCTTTTCTCTGGTGTATAGTTTTTACGTCTTTGAAATAAAAAAGGTGTCCATATACGGAGAAACAGGGTGCTAGGGAAGTTCCCAGGAACCCACAAGGATGACCCCACCTTAGACTACCAGCAATAGTCAAGAGGGTGCCTGGACTGGTCTACTCCAGTAACCAGATCAGTGAATACCCTGTCATCATAGAGCCTTCATCCAGGTACTGATGGAAGCAGATACAAAGATCCACAGCCAGGTGCCAGGTTGAGCTCCAGGAGTTCAATCAATGAGAGAGAGGAGGGATTCTATGAGCAAGGGACATCAAGATCATGATGGGAAAATGTGCAGAGATAGCCAACCAAACCAGTGGAAACCCATGAACTGTGGACCAATAGCTGTGGACCCTCTAGGGGACTGGACTAGACCCTCTGGATAGGCAAGATAGTTGTTTAGCTTGAACTGTTTGGGGGGCCCACAAACAGGGGGATTGGGATCCATCCCTGGTGCATGAGCAGGCTTTTTGGAGCCCAGTGCCTAAGATATGACACCTTGCATAGCCTTGGTGCAGTGGGATGGGCCTTGGACCAGCCTCAAGTGAATGTACCAGACTCTGCTGACTCCCCATGGGAGACCTTGACTTGGAGGAAGTGGGAATGTGGGTTGGAGGGGGAGGCTGGGGGGCGGGAAGAAGGAGGAGGGGGAATCTGTGGTTGATATGTAAAATGAAAAGAAAATTTCTTAATAATTAAAATTAAAAAAAAACCATAAAAAAATTGTTTTAAAATAAAAAGAAAGAAAG
>CABHPQ010118396.1:0-10582 GCA_902168405.1 Peromyscus aztecus | reverse complement strand
TTTCCTTCCACCCTCTCCTCCTCTTCTTCTCCCTCAACCCCTCTCTCCCTCTCTCTCCAAGTTGATCATGAAAACCCCAAGTGTACAGAAATGTTTATAGAATTCCAACAAGCCCCTTGGGAATCCACTACCCAGCTCCTCTGGTGGTCACTGGAGCCTCCCTGCCCACACAGCCAGATGCCATCTTTGTCTCTCTGGACTTGCAGACAGGGTCTCTACATATTACTGGCACTAACTATGTAGACCAGGCTGACCTCGATCTCATAGAGATCTGCCTGCCTCTGCTTTCTGGGGTGCTGAGATCAAAGGTGTGTGCCACTATGCCCAGCCTAGGATCTTCCTTTAAGTGAAGATGTGAGCTGGGAGGTGCTCAGTGGATCAAGTGATTGCCTAACATGCATGAAGTCCCAGGTTCGATCTCCAGCTTTTCAAACTGGGCATGGTGGTGCACACCTCTAATCCCAGCGCTTTGGAGGTGGGTGACTTCAAGGCTAGCTTGGGACACAGAAGACCCTGTCTCAAAATAAAAGAGTAAATAAATAGGGCCAGGGAGATGGTTCAAAAAGTAAAGGCACTTTCCCTGCAAGCCTGATGACCTGAGTTCAATCCCTGGAACCTACATGGTAGAAAGAGAAACTGACTTGTGGTCCTATGACCTCCGCATTTGCACTGTGGAATGCACATTCACACACACATGCACATGCACAGATACATATACATGCGCACACACATACATATCCCCACATACATACACACCCATACATATGCACACACACGAAATAATAAATAATTGTAATTTGAAATTTTTAATATTGTGACACCCTGTCTCAAAGAACCAAAATAAAAACGTAAATCTACTTTTGAATGTTTATTTTATGTTTGTGGGTATTTTGCTTGCTTGCATTTTTGTGCACCATGTGCACGCAGTGCCCACAGAGGCCAGAAGAGGGCAGAAGATCTGCTGGAACTGAAGTCACTGATGGTTCCCATCAATAGCTCTGAGGATTATGTTGTAGAGAGCAGAGGTCAGAGCAGAGCTGAACCAGATTCCTTTAGACCAGTTACTGCATGCTGACCCTTCAGTTTTTCCAAAAATCCTCAACGTTAACATTCAAGTGTGTCTAGCCTTTTGACACTTTGACACTGCATGGCCATCTACAAAGTTTGAGAACTGCACAATCAAGGTGAGAGAGAGAGAGAGAGAGAGAGAGAGAGAGAGAGAGAGAGATCAAATCTGGTAAGTTTTTAAGTAAGTTTCTGATGTTGTGTTGGGTCGCACTCACAGCCATCCTGGAGTGCATGAAGCCTGTGGGCTACAGATTGGACACACTCCATTCTCGGTTATAAGATTGGAATGAGAAACATTCCAAATGAGCTGATGCATGAGACTTAGCATAGGACTTAGGGCATGTTAGCATTGTGTGTGTGTGCACATGTGTGTGCATGTGCATACTCGTGTGTGTGTGTGTGTGTGTGTGTGTGTGTGTGTGTGTGTGTGTGTGCGCGCGCACGCACATGGGTCTGCTATAACATTACTATTGTGGTTTTCCTAGCTGAAGAAACACAAGTTCAAAAGGGTGATCATTTGGCCAGGATCCTGCTGCTCCAGTTCTGTGCTGGCAACAAAGTCTCAAAGGAAAGTCTTAATTTGTCACACATGCAAGATCCCGGGTGAAGGTTCCTATTGTGCCTGGCTTTACACTACCCACGCTTAACAGCAGCCTACCATGTCCCACCTGGTGGTGCATATCTGTTATCCTAGTATTTCAGCATGCAGGGACTACTTGAGAGAGAGAGAGAGAGAGAGAGAGAGAGAGAGAGAGAGAGAGAATAGCCCACCAAATTCCAGAATGCTGAACAACTGGCTCCAGCCAGCTCCAGGCTGTCTCCGCAGCAGCTGATGCGTTGGTGGAGGCTTCTGTAAACTTTTACTATAACAGCAATTTGTGCCACACCCACTAGGCACCCTCCTGCCCATTTTACAGAACAGGAGACTGAGAGCTGTAGACACTCACCTACCAACCCCAAAGCTCAGCACTAGCTAGCTCCTTGCAGCTCTGCTTCCTCTGGGCACCAGCCACTCTCAGCAGCAAGGCACATAAACCTATTTGTGACCATCTTCCCCCTAGAGGGAATTTCCCAGACACCTCCCATATAGGTGGCTCTGCCTCCAAAGACCTGAGACAGCTTGGCAGGAGGGAGCTGTTGCTACCTGGGGTCCTTGCCAAGCCCCACCCATCCCAGACCTCCTGAACTGGAACCTGTCCTGGCCTGTGCCTGCCATACGTGGGCTTGGGGAAGTGCTGGTCTTGGCAGTAGGTACAAACAAGGGGCCTTTTTCCTGAGGGTATTGGGAGATGTAGGGGTGTGACTCATGCATCCTGGTGGGTAGAAGGCCTCCGGCAGTGTAGGGGGTGGGGAGAGCAGAATTCCTGGCCCAGGAGAGATTTATAACGCTGCGGGCAGGCTGGCTTAATGCCAGGTAGGGGTTCAGGCGTGGCACACAGCCAGTAGTCTTCCCAGGCTGGGCACATATGCCTTTCAGGCGTGATGGGAGCTCTGAAGCTCTTGTGCCTCTAGCCATCCCTGTCTGCTGTCACACACATGTGACTGGCGAGCCGAACTTGTTTGCACATGATGTTTCCAAGAGTCACGAAGTAAAGGGACACAAGGAACAGGCCTCCACTCATCTCAGGTCCCCGGGGGAGCAGGAGAAACTACATGACTGATAAGGGTTTCATGTGTGGACAATGTGCTGACGGGGCAGAAGTGGCTGGTGAGGGGCTAATGTGTGGACTCCGTGCTGTTGGGGCAGGGTCTGCAGTCCCAGGAGAGGGGCTGCTCCTGGAATCCTGAGGGAGCCCAGAGGAGGGAGATAGCCGGCAATACTTGTGCCTAGGGGCAGGGTGTGGCGAAGGGGGACCTCTTGGTTTTAGAAGAGAATGAGAAAGGTGGGGATATTGGTAGGGCGGGGAGGGAAGTCGGATGAGAAAGGGGAGAGTGGGAGGGACGGGGTGGTGGAAAGGCCAGTTTGTAGCTGATTTGGCCATGGAGCTCAGAAGCCAAGGCTGGAGGTGGTCCAGGTAAGGCTCAGTGTAGAATACAGTTACAGCTACTGACCACTCTGTCTCTCCTCCCAAAGCTGATTTGTTCACAGGGTGACTTTCCTGAGCACACCCCCTACACACACACCACGACAAATGAGAGAGTGACCCACACATCTTCCTACTTCCTACTTACGTCTTTAATCTCTTCTCTGAACCCAGAAGGTAAGGTCCTAATTCTGGCCTGCTGGACGTGCTGTTGTCAAGTCTCTTTCCCTCTCTGAGCTACCTATGATGTCACATGGAAAACAAAACACCTACCTCATAGGGTCCTGTGAAGATTAAACATAAGGATGGACATGAAGGGCCTGGCCAAACTGACGTCAGGTTCTATTGTATACAGTAGGAGTTCCATAAGTGTCAGCTTTTCGGAGAATGGGCCAGGGATAGGGCAAACAGTGCCCTTATATGCGGCCTACCCTGCGTTCCCAGGGAGTCAGTTGAACCCTAATGGGCCCAACCTGGGCTAGGATCTCAAAGCCACCCCGCTTCCATCAGCAAACGTTTTTAGTCCTTCAGCCCCACCTCTGACTGAAATTCTCTGTGGGTCACCAGCTGTCCTGAAGGTCCCATAGAGTGGGGGCACCATAGAGGGACTTTGCTGATCTTCCTAGGACACAGCCTGGCTTTCTGGGAAGATGGAGAAACAGCACATTCCTCCCGAAATAATCCTACAGCTATTTCCAGCGTTCCTGTGCCCAGGCCAGAAATGGCCAGTGATCTCCATGCCTGGATACCGTCAGGACAAACAGCCCAGAGGCCCAGCCCTCAGCTGGCTGGCTGGCTGCCCTCCCGGCCCCCAGCCCAGCGCTGTACCCAGCCCTGGCTCAGGCCTCAAAAGAGAGTGATGGACACCGTTTGCCTTGTTCACTGAGTTCCCCCACACTGTTCATCTAGGGGAGCCTCTGGGTCTCCCATCTCTGCACCTTGCTTAGCTGACTCCCACCCAGAGGCAGAAGGGTCTTCCTTCTCAGCAATTACGCACCAAGGAGGTCCCGCAACGCTGGGCCACAGTGATTTGCAATACGCTGTCTGGCCATTAGGAAACATGGGCTGGACTCAAATTGGAGAACTAGTCTGCTCCACTCCCAACCCTCAATGCCATCAAAGATGAAGGAAAGTGTGTGTGTGTGTGTGTGTGTGTATGTGTGTGTGTGTGTGTGTTTGTGTGTGTGTGTGTGTGTATGTGTGTGTGTGGCTGGGGGAGGGGGGATCTGGAGAGATGTCTCTGTCAGGAAAGAGCCTGCAAGAAAGAGGATCTGAGGTCTGAATCCCTAGCATCCATGTAAAACGCTGGGTGTGGCAGTGTGTGCCTGTATCCCACACTGGGTTGGGGGGGTGCCTGGGGTTTGCTGGCTATCAGCCTTACCAAACTGATCAGTTCCAGGTTTAGTGGGGTGATCTGCCTTCAAACCGTAAGGTGGGGAGTGACAGAAGATGATACCAGACATCTACCCAGCAGCCTCTGAACTCTACACATGCGCACATGCACAAACATATACAGGAATATATACAAACACATGCACACAGAAACATACACACACACACACACACACACACACACAAACACACACACACACACACACACACACACACACACACACACACGTGCACACACAGGCACACAGAGAAGAGGGAGAGATTTCCAGACTGAAGGAGACAAGAGAGACATGAGAACTAGTTGCATGCTGGTCAGGATAAACATTCAAGGGACAACTAGTGAAATTTGACTTGGGATTAACGTGTTAACTTCTGCTGGGGAGGCTTGAACGTTACTCACCGTAGACAGGGAACCAATGACCAACAGAAACAACTCCATCCAAAGTTAGACTGGCAAAAAGTGAGTTTATTGGGCTTTGTTTGTTTGTTTGTTTGTTTGTTTGTTTGAGGCAGGGTTTCTCTGTGTAGCCCTGGCTGTCCTAGAACTCACTCTGTAGACCAGGCTGGCCTTGAGCTCACAGAGACCTGCCTGCCTCTGCCTCCTGATGCTGGGACTAAAGGCATGTGCCACCACTGCCTGGCTTATTGGGCTTCTACAGAAGTGTGGGAGAGGGGTGACTTACAGGAGTGGGGCTGACCTCCCAAAAGTCACATCAGTGAAAAAGCTCACCCCAGCATTGGTGGTAACCTCCCACAGCTATCTGTATGGTGCCCCCCTCCTTAGTAAACCTACTTCCTGTGTGCTCTAGCCCCTCATAAGTCCACATGCCCCTGGAGCAGAATCCCATGCAGCTGGGGGGAGCACAGGAGTGGGCAGCTGGAATCTTGGATGAGGGTTCAAGGACCCTCTCTAGCCCCTGCCTTCTCTGAAGGAACCTCAACAGGCATGATGGTGAGGGTCTCTTGGATTAAGATGTTAATGGCTGCTTTGCTCTAAGGACAGCAGTCCGCAAATCTATTGACGAAAGGTTCTATGTCAGTGTTAAATATCCTGGATCAGGAGCCTGTGAGAGGTTAGAAAGTACCCTTGTCCTCTCGGTGTGCAGAGAGACACACTGAAGCCATCGAAGATCTGCTGTCTGCCACTTAGTCAGCACAGTGATGCACATGTGCGTGACTGAAGTGCTAAGTGTGGAAGAAATGCTTAGTTAGAGGATTTGAACAAAGAACATGTGGGGGCCAGAAAGATAGTTCAATGAGCAAAGGTGCTTGCTTGCCAAGCCACAGGACCCAAGTTTAATCCCTGGAACTCACATGGCAAATGAGAGAACTGAGCCAGGGATGGTGGGGTACACCTTTAACCCCAGCGCTCGGGAGGCAGATGCAGGCGGATCTCTGTGTTCAAGGACAGCCTGGTCTACAGAGTTAGTTCCAGGACAGCCAGGGCTGTTACACAAAGAAACCCTGTCTCAAAAAACCATGGGGAAAAAAAAAGGAAAGTAGTGACTCCTATAAGCTATCCTCTGATCACTACCAAGGCATATGCATACCCACATGCAAGCATACACAGAAAATAAAATGAAAAAAAAAAAAAAAGACTGTATGCTAGCTCATTATCTTCTAAGTTTCAGTAAGCTTGAGAGTCTGGAAAAATATATATGCACATAGAGAGTATATATATTATATATCACACACTCTATATACACACAGAGTATAGTGTGTATATATATACTATATACACACATAACACATATAATTAGATATTGTATACACATGTAGAGCATAGATTATGTATTACACACTCTCTATAGAGTATATATTATATATACACTATATACACACATAAAGTATATAATATACACACTATACACAGAGTATATAAAATATACACACTACATACACACACATAGTATATATAATGTATATTATATACACACAGAGAGTATATATATATTATATACACCATACACACACATATATTATGTGAGAGAGAGACTGATTTTCCAGTACTGGCAACTGAATTCAAGTCTTGTATATGCTCAGCAAGCTCTCATCACTGAGCTTCTGTCCTCACCACCTTTTTGTTTTCTGTGGCAGATCTCTGAGTGCAAGGCCAGCCTGGTCTACAGAGTGAGTTCCAGGGGCTGAAATCCCAAGTCTTGGTTGGTTTGTTTGGTTGGTTGCTTGGTTGTTTTTTGTTTTGAGGGGGGTTTGTTTGTTTGTTTGTTTTTGTTATTGTTGTTGTTTTTTAGACAGGGTTTCTCTGTGTAGCCGTGGCTGTCCTGGATCTCGCTCTGTAGACCAGGCTGGCCTCGAACTCACAGAGATCTGCCTGTCTCTGCCTCCCAAGAGCTGGGATTAAAGGTGTGTGTCACCACTGCCTGGCAAAATGCCAAGTCTCCAACAAGCAAGGAACATGCTCTATCAGATCTTGGACACTCTGATGGTCCCGCCTTCCCCCTCATCTGTCACCCTCCTTTTGTGCTTTCTGGAGAAGTCCTGAGCCTAGGAGGAGAGGGGAGGGGGAAGCTGAGGAAGCCATAAAGAGAAAGGTCAGAGGGAGGTGGCAGGGAGCTGGAGCTGACCAACTCTCTCTTTGGCAGGCTCAGATAGCGGACAAACACAGTCACACCTCAGTCAGAAACTTAATTGACCATTCAGAACCAAACTCTAGATCAACAGAAGGTGAAAATGGAATGGAGAGAAGCCCTTCCTGGGATACACCATGAGGCTTAGGGGAGGATGTGGGCCATTCACTCAGCACTCACTTCCTACAGGGGTCCTGGGGACCCAGGCAGGGGCATGGAGTTCAGAAAGGAGCACTGAGAAATGTCCTTGAAGAGACTTTACACTCCATCTGAAGCCTGACACACGGCAGGGACTCTACAAAGAATAGCCAACTGCTCAGTCCCCTAAGGTCCCCAAAGGGATAGCCCTCGGAGGAGGCTGCTTCCACACATGCCTGCCCAACAAGGGGAGAAATTGATACGGAGTGCATGCAGCCAGCCTGTGGTGGCAGAGCTAGCACAATCTTTCAGTTCAACACAAGAAAAACAAAGATTGGAAAACGGACACCTTAGTCTGGGTTCAGAAACAAGGCGCTCTGTCCTGGCAGGTTCATAGGAGTTCCTACTCTGAGGCTGGGGCCTGGCCAGAATAACCCCAGGAGGCCCTTCACTGCCTTAGGATTCCATGATTCTATGACATGGCCAGCAGTCTGAAGTGGCAAATTGCAGGTGTCCCCAGTGGAGAGCCAGGGAGGTCTATGTCATCTACCTCCTAAGAGCCAGGGTAAGAGAGGAACCGGCCCTATGGCAGGCAAATGGGGTCCCAGAGACCAAGAAGGGGAAGGGGCTTGAGATGGGGCGTCCCGCAGTCCCCTCCTGCTTTTCTAGAATAGGGGATGAGGTGGGGTTGGGCCAGGCAGGAGAAGAGGCCAGGGCTTGGACATTCCACCCATTTTAGACCCAAAAGACAAGGGCAGCTGAGGGGCCAGGGCCAGGGAGAGAGATTTGCAGCTGTTTTCTGGGTGGGGCAGGCTCAAATACTGTTCTGTTGGCACTGAACAAATATCAGAAGTCAGGCAGAGCTGGCAGGAGTGGGGGAGACTCCTGGCAGGGGTGGAGAGATGGCCAATATTGGAAACCCAAGGGAGCAAATAGACACCACAGGGACTTCATTACCCGGGGACGGGACAGAGCTTAATGGAGTCGGCATGTCTTTGGCCTGGACAGGTGTTAGTCTCTATAAAATGTCTACTTCAGGACTAGAAAGAGTGGGAACTTCACTGCTCTCTGTTCAAGTGGGGCAAATGAAGAAATCCCAATACTGTCAGAAAAATTTAGAACCAAGCAACTTGGCAGGATTTTTTGTGATTCATGTAGCCCAGGATGGCTTCAAACTCACTACGTGGCTAAGGCTGCCCTTGAACTCTGTATCCTCTGTGCTGGGAGTAGGGGCATCTGTCAATTGAGAATAGAATGATACTTCCCTCCTTATGTTGCAGCATGTCAGATGGAGGGGTAGCAAAGGTCAGAGTACAGAGTTCGAGTCTACAGCACAGAGTCTGGGGTGGGGGCAATGAAGTATGCTGGTTAGCGCTGTGGGCTAGCTTTTGGGTGTCAACTAAGGCCTGTCTCTATTTCATTCAACATTAGAGACTCTATCTTTGGCTTTTGCGGTATGCTGGGGTCCTGGCTCTGGACTTTGAGAAATGTGGACTCAAAGAAGAGGCTGCCCCACATTCCCTAGCAGGGCAGCCCTCTCCATACCTCCTCCTGCTGGCATCATCCGGTCCTGGACACTCTGATGGTCCCGCCTTCCCCCTCATCTGTCACCCTCCTTTTGTACTTTCTGGAGAAGTCCTGAGCCTGGGAGGAGAGGGGAGGGGGAAGCTGAGGAAGCCATAAAGAGAAAGGTCAGAGGGAGGTGGTAGGGAGCTGGAGCTGACCAGACTCTCTCTTTGGCAGGTCCAGGTAACCAACTGTCACACTCCAAAACTCACCCAGCCAAGATGTCTGGACGCCAGGTGAGTCGATCCAACACTTACAGCCGCGTGAGCCATCCCAACAACACTTCCATTCCTCCCAGAAGTCCAGGCTGGACCCAGTGCTCCAATATGAACAACGGCAAGGACCTGAGGACCCGTTTCCCAAGCGGCTCTGAGTTCAGCAACGCCAGCAGCTACTCCTCTGAGCAGCCCTTCAATCCCGTCCCCGCAAATCTTCCTGTGGGGAGAATCTGCATGGGCCGGCCCTATGACTCCAGGTGTGTAGAGACAAGTCACCTGGTGAAAGACCCCAAGGTGGTCAAAAAGTCAACTTATCAACGTAGCAACCCCCAATGCCTGCTCTGCACAGACCGTCCATCACGCCCCCCCAGCCCTACCTTCCTGGACCAGCTCATCAAAGGCATCAACTACCTGGACAGATCCACCAGTGTTTTCAGCAACAACTACCCCAAAGCTCTGAGCTTGCCTCAGCTGGCTGCCACCTACCTGGAACGAGCTGCCAACTCACTCTACCTGGACCCGATGGACCATGTCCCATCCCGCAGCTATTCAAGTCCTAACACTAACACGGCCACCACCTCCAGTCCGTCTCCAACCAACACCTGCTTGGTCCCTTCCATTCGGGACACCAACACTCTGCAGCGCACTAGTGGTTCCACTAGCTTGAGCTGCCAACACCAGCCTTACAACCAGAGCTTCTCTGCCGAGGCGCCTCAGAGGTCAGGCATAAAACTGCCCGAGATCCCTCTGTTTGGCAATGGGCTCTTTTCCTTAGGTCGCCTGCCCAAGTTCTGGGAAGCAATCCGCTCTGGATTGAATGCCCCTGAATCCACCTCTAAGCCCTCGGGCTGGTGGTGACATAGATGCCAGTTCTGTCAATGGGCACATGACCACGGTGTAGAAAATAAATTGTCATATGACAAACCAGGGGGTCTGCTTTTCTTCCCCCAAAGTGGAGTCTCAACTCTGTTGCTCAGGCTGGAACTTCCTGACACAAGCAATCGTACCCCCTCCCTTTTTAAAATCTGAGATAAGATTATGCTACTCAGGGTTCCTATTGCTGTGATGAAACACCATGACCAAAAGCAGCTTGGGGGAGAAAACGGTTTATTTGACTTACACTTCCACATCACTGTTCCTCACTGAAGGAAGTCAGGACAGGAACTCAAACAGGGCAGGAACCTGGAGGCCGGAGCTGATGCAGAGGCCATGGTGCAGAGGGATGCTGTTTACTGGCTTGCTCCTTATGGCTTGCTCAGCCTGCTTTCTTAGAGAACCCAGGACCACCAGCCCGAGGTGTTCCCACCCAATCAATTACTAAGAAAATGACCTTATAGACTTGTCTACAGCCCAATCCTATGGAGGAATTTTCTCAGTTGAGATTCCCTCCTCTCAGATAACTATTGGTTGTGTAAAGTTGACCTAAAACTAGCCAGCACAAGGCTCTTATATAGCTCAGGCTGTCCTCAAATTCTATGTAGCCAAGGATGACCTAGAACTCCTGATCCCCCTGCCTCTACCTCCAGTGTGTTGAGATCACAGATATGAACTGCCATACTCAGTTTATGTAATGCTTGGGATCAGACTC
>CABHPQ010118394.1:6500-59162 GCA_902168405.1 Peromyscus aztecus | reverse complement strand
TGTGTGTGTGTGTGTGTGTGTGTGTGTGTGTGTATGTTGTGTCTCCTTATATATTCACATCCCCAGAGCATTTTGAAGGAACCTTGAGAAATAAATATGTGCTATGTATCCGTAAGACAGTTCTCTAGGATTAAATCTCTCGTGAGTCATTTTCCTTGTGCTATATTCTCATAAGCTCTGTTCCTGACTTCTCACAAGGCCACCAAACCATTCAAATCCATATTTAGCAATATGCCATGAAAAGCAGATGGGACCCTGCTTAGCTGTCTGTGTCTTTACTCTCTATTACAGTTTGACTTCATCATTCCTTATGCAATTATTAGTTCTTAATATCTTAAGATAATTTAAAAATTATTTCATAAACCATTTGAAATTATTTTCAATGATATATTTGTTTAGATCTGGATTATTATATAAAGGGAAAGAGAATTTCTAGCACAAGTCTTAAAAATAATATAGGAATGACTGATTTTAGACTAATATATGGTTGTCCTTACACATGTTCTGTATTAATTTTCTAGGTGACAGTTTTTGATAGGGGCTAAATTAGATTCAAATAATATAGATATATTGTTGTTTAGTGATAGAACTACAATTAGGTATTTGTATTAGAGTATTAAATATTATGCAATTGCTTTCATCAGGTAGACAACTATCCTTAACTTGGAAGAGAAAATAACAATACCTTTCATAATATGGAAAATATTTCAGATTTTTAGACTAGCACAATAATTACAAAAGAAATACTGAGAAAGTAACAATGTAAACCGTGATCCACAAATGGATAAGCAGCCCTCTAAGCACAAACTCCCACACTGATATGGACCCTTATAACAATATTGTGTTGACTGCATCCAAATCCTAGAGAAAAGGTGTTAATTTCAAGCACACAAATTTGTTATCCAATACAAAATGGTAAGTTCTGAAAACATGTGTATACAAGTAACATCATACAGACACACACACACACACACACACACACACACACACACACACGTTTGTGCATGTGTGTAACAATTAAAGAAAAAGAGACTGTAAATTTGAAAGAAAGCAAAAGGAGGGGATATATTGGAGGGTTTAGAAGGAGAAAAGAAAATATAATTATGATCTCAAAATATATTTTTTCAAAGGAGTTAATCTCGGTCAATATGGGTTGAATAAATAAGTATTATTTGGACAAATTACACATATCATAGTAAGGAAGTAGCAATGAGCCTTGTCCTGCTTAGGGATATTCATAATCATTATTTGGCTTTGTTTGGAATTTGCAAATCTCAATAGAATAAACTCACTATCAATTTGGCAAGGAAAACCTAATCTATAGGGAAAAAGTGATATGCCACTGCACAGGAAATACAAAACAGAGTCTCTGATTGATCTGGCTGTGTATCTGTGACACTGCAGTCCATTGCACCTTGCTGCAAAGGGAAGAAGGTAAACCCCCCCACTCTTCCCCATTTATTTATTGCCTGTTTCTTCTCTTCTCCTGTATGTTGTTCTCAGACAATTTTGTTCCCAGGAGACACAATTTACCTTTTAAATTTTATCTAATGCTTTAAAAAAATTTTATTGATTCTTTGTGGATTTCATATCATGCATCCTGATCCCATTCATCTCCCCATTCCTTCATGTCTTCCCTCTGCCCTTGTAATTCCCCAAATAAAGTAAATTTTAAAAGGAAAACAAAAAACAAAAATAAAAACAAACTAACATAACAAAAAAAAGTTTTGGTTCGGAAGCTGTAGTGTGAAACAATGAGCCACACAGTATACCCTTTAGTCCATATATCTTCACTTGTAAGCTTTCATTTCAATGAGTCATTGGCCTTGTTTGAGACCTCTGGCTTTTGCTAAACCCTGTATACTGGGCCTTCACTGGAACTCCTCTTGGATATCCTGTTGTTACCTTGTGTCACTGAGATCATGCAGCTCTGGATCCTGCAGGTCGGAACCCCTTCACATGCTCCAGCAGTCCATAAAGTAGATATCAGTGTGGGCTAACTCACAGCCCTGGTTGTGGGCCTGGGCCGTGGCTGGATTGGTCAGCCTGCCAGTTTTCCCTCATCAATACCCCCAGAGCAAGTTCTCCTGCATTGCCCTAGCTAGGTCACCTTCTGTAGCAGGCAGCAAGGAGTGAGGCCAGTTCTCTTACTCTCAAGCTATGGTGGTTTGAAAGAAAATCCCCCCCCCCAAAGAGTGGCACATTAGGAGGTATGGCCTTGTTGGAGTTGGTCTTGTTGTGTTGAATGAAGTGTGTCACTGTGGAGGTGGGCTTTGAGGTCACATATATACTCAAGATGTTGCTCAATGTCTCAGTCCACTTTCTGTTGACTGTACATCAATAGGCCTCCAGCACCACGTCTTCCTGAATGTTGCCATGCTCCCTGTCATAATGATAATGGACTAAACCTCTGAAACTGTAAGCTGCCACCCCAATTAAATATTTTTTCTTATAAGAGTTACTGTGGTCATGGTGTCTGTTCACAAAAGTAGAAACCCTAACTAAGCTATACATCCTCAGGGCCAGCTCACCTGCACCCACATCACCAGGGCCAGGCCTACTGTTTTTACTTAGGCAAGGTGCAGGGCCTGCTCTCCTATGAGCTGTAGTTGGTAAGGTTCAGGGCCAGCTCTCTTACCTGCCACAGGTGACAGGGAGCAGGAGGGGCGGGCATCTTTCCCTCACCCATGCTACCACATGGCAGAGGAGGGGGTTGGGTTCAGCTCTCCTGATGTCATATCCTCAGGGCTGGCCCAACTGCAACCCTGCCAACAGTGTCAGCTCTAGCATGTCCCTGGGCAAGGTGCAGGGCCTGCTTTCTTGTGGGCTGCAGCCAATGAGGGGCAGAGCAAGCTCTTGAGGCCAGCTCTCCCACCCACCACAGGTGGCAAGGAGTGGTGGGGGAGTGCATCTTCCTCATCCATACCACCACATGGTAGATGATGGGGGAAGGATCAACTCTCCTCTTTTCATGCCCCTAGGACCGACTCACCTGCAGCCCAGACAACAGAGTCAGCTCTACTGTATTACCTGGGCAAGGTGCAGGGCCTGCTCTCCTGAGTACTACAACTGGTGAGGGGCAGGACCAACTTTCCCACACTTATGACCTCAGGGCCAGGTCTCCCACCTGCCACAGGTGGATAGGGGCGGGATATGGGAGAGGGCTTCTCTCCCTCGCCCACTTCACCATCTGGCAAATGAGGGATGGGGCCAGATTTCTCACACACATTCACAGGGCTAGATCACCTGTGCCCTAGTCAACAGGGTCAGCTCTATTGTGCTGCCCAGGTGAGATACAAGGCCCACTCTCTTGTGCTGCAACAGGTGAGGGGCAGGGGCAGCTCTCACTCTCATGCTGTTGGGATGCTTTTTGTAATTCAAGAGATATTCATTAGGCAAATACAAAATCCCAGGAAAACCCAAGAGCTGGAGATGCAGTGGCTGATATAGACTGAAACCATGATGGATAAGATAATTTTCTACTGTGGAAATAAAAAGAAAAAAATGAAATATGAAGCAACAAATTAGTAAGATAATTTTAGAGTGAAAAAACGCTAGATACAGTCTATATAAATGAAAACTAAAGCTCTAGCAAAGAAAGTCAGGGTGGTGGTGGCAGAGAGAGGGTGTATGCATTTGGCTATAAGAAACACAAAAAAGTTCTATCTGAGGAGGAAAATTCTGACCTGAAGTTCTTGTGATATGGAGGAGACAACTATGCAAGTATTCACTTAGACATCATATAGAAATAGCTTAGCCCAGGGACCTACAGGCAGTATATAGCACCCAGCCTCTTTTCCCTTATCCAATAGCTGGTATCCCTCTGTCTTTCTAATTAATAGAGAAAGAGACCATCCACGGACAGAAATAATGAAGGGAATCAGAGATGAAGAAGGCTATGACATGATTGCTTTTTCTCTGAAAGAAAATCGTTCCTGGAAAGTGGGAAATGTGTAAGAAAAGACAAGGTGAATAGTTAGATACCAATTTAGTCTGAGATGATATCCCAACTGAGCTAATAGTGCACAGATGAAAAAGATGTGTTGGGATGAAATGCATAAGTATTAATGACACAGGATCTTCTTATTTCATGCCTAACATAAAGAACATGCCTTACCTCAGCTAGTGAGTATATGCAGGAGTCAGTCATTAGATAGAGATTGTGTTGTAAAAAATGAGTTCATGTCTTGAAATATTAAGGGCCTTGGGACTATTTAGGTAAAATGTCAGAAATGCCATCGGAACTACTAAACAGAAAGATTTGGTGTTGCTGTATTTTTCTTTTAACTTAAGGCTGGAATATGTAGCCAAATCCTCAATAAAATATTAGAATAAATATGCTTGAACTTTCTGAGAATGATTGCCTTACTTTATTAAAAATAAAAAGTTTCTGGTTGAGAAAAATAATTTTCCACATACAACTACTCATAAAATGTTAAAATTGCAGATAGAAAAGAATTATTGTGGATTAAGGCAATTGGATAAAATTTTTAGAAGAGCTATGTGTGGATTTGAAACAGAAGCCTGTGGGGAACATTTTAGACTCAGACCACAACAGATAAGATAAAGGCAATTATGAGCCACACAGATTTTTTTCATGAGGAAATTGTTAATGGATTAACAATATACATTAAAGAATGTGTTCCAAAATAACAATATATACACAAAACACTATATTCTCAATCAGCTGATTAGGATGTAGCCAGAGGATCACAGAAACCCAACTTGGTATTTTTCCTAGTGGCAATTGCTTAGAATTCACTAATGCAATGTTTGTTGCCATTTTATAGAAAACACATTTTGTAAAATTGTTATATTTCCCACCTGTTGGCAGTTAACTGTTCAGGGCACTTGCTCAGAGAAACTTTCTTTAGCTATTCAGTGAGCTGGGCATATTAATGCTACTCACCATCCTATACAATTTTAAAAGACAATGAGGGATATTTATTGACCCAAATTTAGCATAGAAATAAAATGACTCCTAATGATACATTACTATATCCATGCATTAGTACCTCACTCAGCCATCATCAGAGAAGCATCTTCTTACAATAGATGATAATACAGAGATCCACAGCGGCACGATGTGTGGAGACTGACAGACTTCAGAGCTCTCTGTCCTAAATGGGATGTTGTTATCAAACCCATCCCTTATAGGCTCAGAGATCTACAAGTAAGAGGAGATGGAAAAACTGTTAGAACCATGGATGGTAAATAACTCCAAGGAAACAGTGTCTTCTATATAGAGCAGAACTGATACACACACAAACTACATGCAGATCTGCATAGGTTCAAACCAGACAAAATCCCAGCATTGAGAAGAGGAAGTAGAAACAGAATCCCACTCCTAACCAAGAAGCTAGTGGACATTGAAACCTGCTAGGAAAGGAAAAATCAGCTTTCTCTGGGGAGTGTCACTGTGTATAATAACCACACTCCAGGGCAGCCCCCACACCCAGGAATAGCTGACCATCAGAAAATGGATTCCATGGTTTATTTGTTTGTCCTTCCTTCCTTCCTTCCTTCCTTCCTTCCTTCCTTCCTTCCTTCCTTCCTTCCTTCCTTCCTTCCTTCCTTCCTTCCTCCCTTTATTTCTCTTTTTTTGAATGAATGGTGTGTGTGTGTGTGTGTGTGTGTGTGTGTGTGTGTGTGTGTGTGTGTTTCTTGTTTTGTTTTGGCATTTTTTGTCTTACTGGTTTCTTTATTTTGGCTTGTTTTGATTTTCATTTTTGTGGGGGTTTTTAAGAGAGAGAAAGAACATGAAGTTAAATGGGTAAGGAGGTGAGAAGGATCTGTGAGAAAATGAGGAGGGGAGGGAAAATTATCATAATACATGCAAGAAAATTTTAATAACCCAAACATATTTCTTACCACTAAAAAGCTTGTAATTTACTGTGTGAGGCAAATATAGATATTCTAATGTGGATTCTGATGAAGACCATACTTAGAACTCAATAAACTTCTATGGGTTTAACCAGTTGAAAAAAAAAGTGGGATGGGTGTATTTCCTCTCTCCTTTTTTTCTGTTTGTCTTTAAATTTTACTAGTATGTGCTTTCAAAAAATTGATCATTTTGTTGAGGTTCACATTATCAACACATTAGGAATGGGACTCATTGTTTAAGGAAATAATTCACATAACATACTCTGGTCTTTAAACCCTGGACATTGTGGTTGGTTTGAAAGAAAATGGCCCCCAAAGGGAGTGGCACTAATGGGAGGTGTTGCCTTGTCTGAGTAGGTGTGGTCTTGTTGGAGGATGTGTGTCACTGTAGAGGTGGGCTTTGAGTTCTAATATATGCTCAAGATACCATCCAGTGTCACAGTTTGTAGCTTGAGTTTTCCTGCCTGGCCCACAGTCAGGACAAAGCTCTGTCACCCGCCAGTCCCACAGCCACTCAGACCCAACCAAGTAAACACAGAGACTTATATTGTTTAAACTGTTTGGCCTAATGGCTCAGACTTCTAGCTATCTAGTTCTTACATCTTAAATTAATCCATTTCTATAAATCTATACCTTGCCACATGACTTGTGGCTTACCGGCGTCTTCACATGCTGCTTGTCATGGCGGCAGCGGGCAGTGTCTCTTCCCGCCTTCCTGTTCTCTCAATTCTCCTCTCTGTTAGTCCCGCCTATACTTCCTGCCTGGCCACTGGACAATCAGTGTTTTATTTATTGACCAATCGGAGCATTTGACATACAGACCACCCTACAGCAACAGTCCACTTCCTATTGTCTTCTGACCAACATGTAGCCAGCACCACCTCTGTCTACACATTAACATGATAATAACGGACTGAACCTCTGAAACCGTAAGGGAGCCACCCCAATTAAATGTTTCCTTTGTAAGAGTTGCGGTGGAACCTAACTAAGATAAACACTGAGCAAACTTTGAAATCTGGTACTGTTGCCAAGCTCTTCCCTGTTATATCATTAGATCTCTGACTCCTCCACACTTTTCCTTTTGCACTAATTTATTGTTTGGGACTCTCAATTGTTCCTGCTTCTGATCCTTCCCTAGAATATCAGCAGAGGTTTGCATCACCTCATGATAGGAATCTACTAATGCCAGCAGTCTCCAATCGTCATGGACTGCTGTTGCTCTTGGCAACTTGATCTTTTACCTAATCCAGCAAATGTCCTAAGGATACCTTCACCATGTGTCATTGTAGAGCTCTTCAGCAACATTCCTCAAATAATGATTCCAGAGACTCCCAGCTCATTTATGCTTCAGCTTTTAGCAGAATAAGTGAATTAAAATGTTTACCCATATTTCTTCACTGCTATTAAGAATTTAAATGAATCATTCTGTTTTGTGGGTAATTTTCACAATGCAACAGAAACAAAAACCTCTGAACAAACAGTGGTCTGACATTGCTGTGTTTCAAAGGTCAATTGTACTGGGATAAAAATTACTTCCCAAAGAGTAAGACTGGTTTTCTGGATTTATTTTCTTGTTTATGTCTTCTAGCCACATGAATGTCTAACTAAAGATAATATTTATTTACTATTAAGAGTGTCTTATAGTTTACTAAAACACAAGGTAAAAATTCCATCAATACTATGAACATGTATCTTTTGACCTAATTTGATGCCTGTTTTGATGTAACTGTTAAGAGTCACGAGCCACATGACCTCTGTCCAAATGTCTGCATTGATAAAACACAGGACAATGGACAATGTTTTCCTCAAGCTGCCTCATTGACACAGACATGAAAGAGTTCTCAGAGACAGGAGAACCACAGAGACAAAAAATTCTAACGTGGAGCAGTGACGATGCATTAGCATGAAAAAGTAAAAAAGAATGGACCTTCTTTCCGGTTGAATTCAACAATCAGGTCATTGTTTTTCCAAGCTTATCAGAAGCACACATTTTTGTTTATCCTTCAATGTTTCTAGCTGTGTTGACTCGTCTATGGATTATTTTACATGATGAATTCTCTGCTCAATGTCTTTACCCATTTTGCCTTCCATGCCACAGGCTCATCACTATTTTCTTAACTTTGCATGGAGAATATAATTTGGACTCCATGAATGTGCTGATTGCATGATCCTTAAAGGTAAACAGACATTGAATGATGTGTTTATTTGTCTTGCTATCTAGAGTGGAGCCTACAGGACTTAATTTATATAGAGTGACTGAAGCCATTTAACAAAACCTAGAGAAAATGTATCTTGACAGTGGATTCTCTCTCCATACTTAATAATTAGCATAAACATGTTTGGTAAGCACTTTCCTAAAAATTCAGGCATAGAATATAGGAGCCAAGATCAATGTTAATGAACATTTAGAGATGTACTGGGGCTTCTTAATCCTTCCTTTAAGAGAGGCTTGTTCATAGAAACTTGCTGAAACTGACCTATAAATATTGACCAACTCGATCCCATGTGTGCTTCTGTGGCCAAAGGAAAGAAGGATAGAACACATCATTTAAGCAGGGAACCAATGTGTGTCTTTCCTCCTCCAGACACAGTTGTCCCCTCAATTCACTTCTCTTCTGCTGTTTTTAGTATGGATTTTTTTTGGGTGTGTGTGTGAGGGGAATCCATTTCCTTATAATTTCCATCTACATAATCACTTTAACCTTTTTTTCTCCTTGTTAATTTACCTCCACAGGAGGAACATTGATCTTTTTGAGTTCTTCCAGGCCCACAGAAGGGCATCTTCTCTCCCTTTATTGTATCAGTCATGATGTTAAGCCTGTTGAGTTATTGTCTTGTGTCTATTTATGTCCAGAGGTTTCTTGTTTTTTTTTTTCTCATAGCTCACAGAAAATGTATAGTTTCAGCACTTTGTGCGTGCTTGACTTTGCAGGGGTCTGACTCTTAGATAACAGTATTGCTATTGATTTCCTATTATAAACACAGAAAGAATAAAAAAGAAAGGACAGTTTATTTAATAGTTGATAGAAAAGTTAGCTATACTTTAAACTTAATGGAAAAGCTAGTTCACAATGAAAAGTTGCCCATTTTATCTATAAAAAGTTTGTTCTTTTCTCTGTAAACATAAAAAGTACACATATGCTTTAAAAATAATTTTAATAAAATAACAAAATCACCTATAATTTTCGTTTACACAAACTGTTCATTAGATATAAATAGCATTTTTATATAATTTAAAGTATCAACTATTCATCAATTTCTTTTGAAAATATACAGTTTAAAATGTTTTAAAAGATAAACATATTGCAAAGATGATTTTTATTGCACTTTTTTCTTTATAATATTTTCCTTTGTGATTCAATATTTATGGTTTCTAGGTTTTAAGTTCACTAGTATTTTATTCTACAATGTTTCAACTGCAATAAATCTGTTATTTGTCTTAGCAAGTACTTTTCATGCTTTGCTTCATAGTGTCTCTCTCTGAAGTTTGAGTGGGGTCATATTGGCATATTGATCTGCCATGCTGTATTAGTTACTTTACCTGTTTCTGAGACAAAATACTGGCAAAACAACATAAGCTCAAACTATTTCAGATCAGAGTTTGAGGGTGCAGACCATCATGGTGCGGAGTCATAGCAGCAGCAGGAGCTTGAGGCAACTGTTGGCTCTGCGTCCAGTCAGGAAGCAGTGTGAGATAGAGGAAAGAGCTCAGATCACATTGTCTTTTTTGTTTAGCCTGGCACACCAGCACAGGGAACAGTCCCCCACAACTGAGGTAGATCTTCCCATTTTAATTAACCAGTTCTAGTGTAGTCCCTCACAGATATGGCCAGACGCTTACCATCTACAAGATTCCATATTTGTCAGGTTGACTATTAATATTAATCATCACACCTGTCCCTGTGCAAAAAGTACAGTTTGGGGTTTATCTTTTTGGATATATATGTATAACTGTCTTAATGTCCTTGCTTGCTGCTTCTATGATCTGTATCATTGTGGAGTCGTTTACAGTCACTTGCACCTGTTTGCTTCTTGTAGAAAGTGACATTATCTGTTCATTTGCGTGCCCAGTCATTTGTGATAAGATACCAGACATTGTGGTTTAACTCTTGTTGGATGCTTTGTTTTTGTGATTGAAACAATGTTTGAACACATTTTGATCCCATTTAATGCAGCATTTATTCTAGTGGTGGTGTTGTTTTCTTCCCCATTACCAAGTCAGAATTTCTCCCATTACTGAAGCTGATGGCCCATCGGTAGTAAATGTCTCAGATCTTTCTGGGAAAGATCTTTCTGGGAACTAGTTTTGACAGGTTATGAGCCAGGGGTGTGGTCTTTGCATTTCTATCACCCACACCTGGCTGCTTATCCTGTTAGCAATCCTGATCTTACCCACTGTAATTCGTTCTACCACTCAGTCCTTTCAGAGGGTCCCTTCCCTCAGCATGAGTGAGTTAAACAGAGCCTAACTGAGTACTGAGGGAGGTCAGCTGTAAGTCCCCCAGAATTCACTCTGTGTGCTGCTTCTCTTTCATGGCACTCTGTTCCACGAACTCTTCCCTGACTTCCAGGAACAAGCTGCTTAGTTTCCTCAGCTTAGAGAAACATCCAGGTTCTTCTTAAAGTTTTCTTCCTAGGCCACACCCTGAAACTTTCTCCAGAAGCAAGTTGGAGAAACCTTCACATTTGTCTGCTTGAGTCCCAAACTCAGAGATCTCTGCTTTGTGTTGCTCCCTGAACTACACTGGCCATCCTTGTTTTGTTCAGTGTCTTAGTTGGTATAATAAAAATGGAAGTAAACACTGACTGTACTTTCTCCTCCTTAACCAAAAGTAGGTATCTATCTTTTTAAAGTTAACATTATAAAATAGGGTTTTGCCTGTGTCCTCAAACATTGCCCCAAATGTATTTTTTTTTTCATTTACAAGATTTTACTTTAATGATGCAGCACTTAAATTTTTTTTCCAAAAAGAACCTCTTTCTTTTTCTATTCTTTTTTTTACTATGGGTTATTAGCAAGAAGTTACTTATCTTAAATATATACTCAGACATCAAGTGGGTGAAATGGTACTAGTTTTGGGGGACAACATTCACTTTCACTTTAACAACATTAACAAGCAAGAACTTGTTGATTTAAGTGACAGAGCTCATGTGTGGTTATAGTTGTGGAGACCAGAAGCCCGAGAGCCAAGTGCCTGCAGGTTTGACTCCTTCTGGAGCCTGAGATAGAAACACCTCTCATGCCTCTGCCCCAGCCTCTGCTGAGATACTGCCAGTCTAATACTGTGCGCTTGAGTCTCGCTTTGGTCTGCGTGTGGTGTCCCCAGCATATGGAGCTCTGTGTCAACATTTTCTGAAAGCAGTAGTGAGAATGGGAGCCCATCCTCCAGCAGAATGACCTCATTACACAGGAAGCACCTGTACTGTCTTCACCCTGGTTTTGTATTATGAGCTTAGAGAATTAGGACTTCAATATGTAAATTACATCAAGACACAATTCAACTCATAACACACACACACACACACACACACACACACCTCAATTGATTCTAGAGTGTTATAGCAATAAACCTATTATGTTTTAAATATGACTATCAGCAGAAAATTTAAAAAATTTGAAGACTTGTGTAAAGCACCATGCACTTTCACCGTAATAAAGTCCTGTAGATCATCAGCACATTGCTAAGTGTGCCCACACTTCCTTAAGGCTTGTATAGGCTTTAAAATATATTATGGCATCATGTCACTCCCATTGTCTGCACACTTAAGGTCCCCTCTGGTGCCATCTGGATTTGATACATATTTTCCTTTGCAACTGTTTGTTGATCTTTCTTTCTGAGTGAACTTTCTTTAGCTTTATTTAATCCATTTCTATTTTCTAAAATTATTTCATGGGAAATGCTTAAAACTCATGTGTGTCCTTTTCCAAAGAAAAGGGAATCTATTAGCAAATGTAGTGTGTGTGTGTACTTTCCTAAATTGAGGTCGACTCTATCAGTAAATGTTATTTTATGAGTGTTTGCTCTGCTGTCTATAAAGTCATTAGCAAACAAGGAAAGTTCTATTAATTCAAGTAACTGAATATTCTGAGCCACATGTCTGCTGGAATTACCAGGGGTGAGGAATAAACTAAGCTGGAACTTATAAACGTAAATTTTCACAATTGCCGGTAAAGACAGATAGCAAGGACTGACTTAGATAAGGATTTGTAACTGAATGTGAATGAAAATATTAATCCTGGTGTTGAAAGTGGGGAAATATGTGGAGATAACACTGTGGTACATTTGTCACATACAGGCTTCCCATCTCTTTTTACTTCAGCCCTCACAATAGCTGTCAGCATGTGCATATTAATATCATCCTGTTACCCAGGCTAAGGAACATTGGATTATCAAGACAAACGAAGTAGTTCTGATTATCCGTTCAGCCATATTTAATAATTACTCCGTGCCCACCACTGAGACAGTCGCTAAATAAATAGTGAAAGGGGGGCATGGATTGTTTTTAAATGTAAAAAACTGAGAATAAATTTAGGAATGGTTTGATAATAATGGCTATTATTAAGTTCATGCTTAAAAATTGGGATTTGAGATATAGGAGAAATGGCTTAGGAGTTAAGGATGCTTGCTGCTTATCCAAAGAACCAGAGTTCAATTCCCAGGACTTAAATCAAATAGCTTACAACTGCCTGAAACCCAAGTTCCAGGAGATACCCTCTTGTATCCTCTGTAGACATGCACACACATCACACACATCACATATCACACACACACACACACACACACACACACACACACACACATATATATATATGTATATGTGTATGTATATGTATATGTATATGTACTACACAGTTGTTTTTAACAAAATTGTTCTATTTACCAATAAAGGCTTGGAATCAGAAGTTGGAGTGAAAGCCTGCTAGATTAGAGAGGCCATGAAGCAACCAGCTGACATTTCTTTTTTGGCCAGAGACTCAGCAAGAGAGCATCTCTCCACTCATCCCAAACCAAAAAGGTTCGCTAATCTCTAAGTCCCCCTCTACTCCTTCCTGTGAGCCTTTCTATCCATATTCTTGGCTCCTCCATACTCTCTATGGCTAATTCCTTTCAACTAGTAGCTGACTCTGTCCCCAATCCAAGGTTGATTTACTAACGCAGTCTCAGGGTTTCACAGTGCAATCAAATATCCTGCAACATTACATATTCTCTCTCTCTCTCTCTCTCTCTCTCTCTCTCTCTCTCTCTCTCTCTTTTTCTCCCTCTCTCTCTCTCTCACACACACATACACACATACAAATAAAAAAATAAAAACAAATATTAAAAGACAATTGGAATTTTTTTCTACAATAGGAAGCTCAGTGGACAAAGGCACTTGCCTCTAAGCCTTAATTTGATCCCTGAGTCTCACATGGAGAGATATTATAAATTGTCTTCTGACCTCCACGCACCTGTCTTGCATACATGCCACCACCACATACAAAAATAAGTAAATAAATGAAAAATTGGCAGTTTAATCTAAATGTAATGAATAGCCTAAAAGTAAAATATGAAAGTGTATGACCTGATGATTAAAGTGCTGTAAGAATGAGGCAGAGGCAGGACTGGTTCTTTAAAATTGATGTGAGTAGTGAAGAGAGACAAAGGAAGATTTCCTTTGTTTCCCAGACTGGAGTATCTGTGTAATCTGAATTTAATTACTTTTAGTAGAAGGAAAGACCAGGATGGAGAATCTTGGATTTCTTTCTTGTTGCGGTGGTAAGTACTCTGAATATATGGGAAGAAAACTTTATTTGGGCTCACAGTTCCAGACTGTAGACCTTCATAGTGGAGAAATCAACACAGTAGAAGTCTGACAGATTTGCTCACATCACATCAATAATCAAGAACAGAATGCAAAAAATGAGTGCATGCTTGCTTGCTCATATTCTTCTCACTTTCTACACTAGTATTCAACCCATGATCCCTTGTTGATAGGCTGGTATGACTCAAGCAAGCAGATATTTCTTTTTCTTTTATTTATTTATTTTTTTCATTTTACATACTTACCCCTGTTCCCCCTCCCTCCCCTCCTCCCTCTCTTCAACTGAACTCCAGGATCTTGGCCAAGTGCTTGGCTGTGGGTCTCTGCACATGCTTCCATCAGTCACTGGATGTAGGTTCTATGATGACAATTGGGGTAGACACCAATCTGAGTACAGTGGAAGGCTAATTCAAGCTCCTTGTCCACCATTGCTATGAGTCTTAGCTGGGGACATCCTTGTGAGTTCCTGGGGATTTCCCTAGTTCCAGATTTCTCCCTAACCCCTTAATGGTTCACTCTGTCAAGATATCGCTTTCATTGCTCTGCATAGCAGCATTATTCATAATCGCCAGAACCTAGTAACAACCTAGATGCCCTTCAACAGAAGAATGGATAAAGAAAATGTGGTACATTTACACAATGGAGTATTATGCAACAGTAAAAAACAATTTCATGATGAAATTTGTAGGCAAATGGATGGAACTAGAAAAGTGCATCCTGAGTGAGGTAACCCAGACCCAGAAAAACAAATACAATATGTACATATTCATAGGTAAATATTAGACACAAAGCAAAGGATAACCAGGCTATAATCTACAACCCCAGAGAAGCTAGGTAAAGAGGAAGACCCTAAGAGGGACGTGCATGGATTGCCCCAGGAAGAGTAAAGAGTTAAGATCTCCTGAGTAAACTGGGAGGGGGGAGTAGAGGTGATGGGAGTGACAAAATAAGGGTTTGAGATGGCCGAGCTGGGGGAGGGACGGAGAAGGAGAGCAAGCAGATATTTCTACCTCAGTGTCTCAGTTAGGGTTTCTATTGTTGTGACGAAACACCATGACCAAAAAGCAAGTTGGGGAGGAAAGGGTTTACTTCGCTTATACTTCCACATTGTTGTTTATCACTGAAGGAAGTCAGGACAAGAACTCAAGCAGGGCAGGGACCAGGAGGCAGGAGGAGCTGATGCAGAGGCCATGGAGTGGTGCTGCTTACTGGCTTGCTCAGCCTGCTTTCTTCTAGAACCCAGGACCACCAGCCCAGGGATGGCACCACCTTCCCCCATTGGTCACTAATTGAGAAAATGCCTTACAGCTGGATCTCATGGAGGCATTTCCTCAACTGAGGCTCCTACCTGTCTGATGACTCTAGCTTGTGTCAAGTTGACACACAAAGCCAGCCAGTACACTCAGTCATCATAGTCAAGATACTCTCCCATAGACATAATATGCACAGGCCAACTTAGTCTAGACATCGAGACTCCCTTCACTAGCGATTGTACACTGTATCAAGTTGAAAATCAAAAGAGACCATCACATAAGGTTAGTTTCAACTGGGAGACTCTGAATTTAGTTTTGAATATGTAAAGAAATTAAAGTTAATTGATATCCATGAGATATCCATGAGGAAGTTAACTATCTAGAGATTGAAAGAGTGGCTAACATCAAAAGGACTGCTTTATAATTGGAATTACACAACAGATACAGGAATTGTAACAGATACAATTACCTAGTTTAAAAAGCTGCCATGATAATGACTACACATTACAGAATGACAATATTTAGGAACTGCTTAGAGTCTGAAATGACTTACTGAAGTTTGCAGGCAGCAATGAAGATGTTAGAGTCATTTGACAAGAGAGTGTCTGGAAGTCAAGAAAGGAGGGATTTAGGAGGCTAATGGCTAAAGTGTCCATTGTATTTTGGCTAGATGGCTGTAACTCTCGCAAGAGCTATTTCTTTAGAGCATTAAGGAGGGGATCCGAATTGGTGTAAATTATTGGGGAAACGTAGATAAGAGAGTAGGGGCAGCAGAGGAGAAAGTCAAAGCAGTATACTAGGACCAGAGGTGGTAAAAAGTCTTGATTATAAAGAAAAAACAAGGATTATAACGTGATATAAACTGCCATATGGTAGAGTGGGAGAGAGAGAGGTGACCTACATCTCTCCCCGCCCCTTGCCACCCGTGACAGGTGGGAGAGCTGGCCCTGAAGTCATGAGAGTAGGAGAATTGTCACTGCCCCCACCGGCAGCAGCCCTCAGGAGAGCTGGCCCTGCACCTCGACCAGGCAGCCCAACAGAGCTGACCCTATTGGTGGGGTCACAAGTGAGCTGGCCCCCCCCCGGGAGGGGCATGAGAGCAGGAGGGCTGACCCTACTTTCCTCATCTGCCATATGGTGGCATGGATGAGGGGGAAAAAACGCCTTCCCTTTCCTCTCCCCTTGCCACCTGTGGCAGGTGACCGAGCTGGTCCCAAGACCACAGGAGTGGGAGAGCTGGCCCTGCCCTCCACAAGCTGCAGCACTTGGGAAAGCAGGCGTGGCACCTCACCTGGGCAGCGCACTAGAGCTGACTCTGTCGGTAGGTTGCAGGGGAGCCGGGCCTGTGGGAGTGAGAGCAGGAGAGCTGCCCCCACTCCTCCTAAATATGCCTCGGGATGGCAAGGGCAAGTGAAATATGCCCTCCTCTAACCCATGGCCACCCACGACAGGCAGGAGAGCCAGCCTCAGGGACACGAGAATGGAAAATCAGGCCCTGCCCCTCCCCAAGTGCAACAATTGCTGCAATCCAGAGAGTGGGCCCTGCACCTCACCTGGGCAAAACAGTAGAGCTCGTCCTAGTGGTGTGAGTGCAGGTGAGCCAGCCCTGAGGCCATGAGAGCAGGAGAACTGGCCCCTCTCCTTGCTGCCTGCTTCAGTGGGTCAGCTAGCCAGGGCAGTGCTGGAGAGCTTGCCCAGTGGTGACAATGACGGAAAGCTGGCAGGCTGACCAGTCAGGCTACCACCCAATCCCAGAACCGGGACTATAAGGTAGGCCATCCGGACACACACCTCATCTATGAACTTCTGGATCATGTGAAGGGGAGGGTTCCTGCAGATCCAAAGCTACAGGATCTCCATGACACAAGGCAACAATAGGATATCCAAGAGAGATACCAGTGAGGGCCCAGTATCAATAGCAGAGCAGAAGCCAGAGGTCTCAAGCCAGACCAATGACTGATTGTAATGAACACTTAACAAGTAAATATGTACGGAATAAAGGGCATACTGTGCGACTTACTGGGCCATGTTATAGCTTCCAAGCTGAGGTTTTTGTTTTTTGTTTTTGTTGTTGTTTTGGGTTTTTTGGGGGTGGGGAGTTTGCAAGGGCAGAGGGTGGAGGCAAGGAAATGGGGGGATAATTTTGACCTAGATGCATGATGCTGTGGGATGTCCTGTATGCTGTGAATTTATGTTGCAATGATTAATTGATAAATAAAACACTGATTGGCCAGTAGCCAGGCAGGAATAATAGTGTAGGCAGAACAAGGAGAGAGGAGAATGCTGAGGGGAAGAAGGCTGAGTCAGGAGACACTGCCAACCTCCACGAGGAGAAGTATGATGTAAGATACCGGTAAGCCACGAGCCACGTGACAACTTATAGATTAATAAAAATGGGTTAATTTAAGATATAAGAACAGATAGCAAGAAGCCTGCCATGGCTGTACAGTTTATAAGTAATATAAGTCTCTGTGTGTTTACTTGGGGGACGTGAGTGGGAGAGATTTGTCTCGATTGCTGGCAGGCCGGGACACAGGAAAACTTCAGCTACAGCATGATATGAAATCCACAAAGAAACAAGAAAAAGTTTAAAAAGTATCAAAGTGAACAAACAAAAACAAGAAAGTGATATAAAATTATGAAAAGTTTTGCCTCTGTCTTTTTAAAAATATAATTCCATTATCTTTATTCTTTTTTCTTTTTAATCATTTAAAATTTTGAGAATATAATATAATCAACCCATTTTTCCTTTCCCTTTCTCCCTCCAAACCTCTCACATACCCCTCCCATTCTACTTCAAATTCTGTCTTGGTAAAAATCTGTGAATAACTGAAATTTCTTAGTAAGTTGAGGGGCAGATTCTGTTGATGAGATAGATAAAATATTCCAGGAGACAGAAGGTTCTAAAAAATAATCAAGAGGTGAAATTTTAGTGTGTGACAGAAGGTGGACTTTTGTTGGCTGTGGAGAAGAGGACTAAGATGGTCCAGGGAGGGGGAGACTCACTGATGTGAAGATGAGGTAGCATGGACATGGATGAACCTGAAGATCTTATGCTTATTCCAGCACATTTGATATATTCTTCATAATTGTTATAATTCATAATTATACACATAAATATTCATAAGTATAGAATATTATATTTTAAAATAAATTAAATGTTCCAGTTTTGTTTCTGTTGCTATAACAAACAATTTTATAAAAGCAACAATGGATTTATTTGACTTATACCTCCATCATTGAGGGTCGTCAAAGCAGGAACTAGAAGGAGGAACAATGAGAGAACACTGCTCCCTGGCAAATTCACTCATGCTCACTAGCTTTCTTTATATATATTTAAGGGGAAAAGTCTGTTTTCCTTTTATTTAAAATCTATTCTTTTCTCATACAATATATCCTGATTATAGTTTCCCCTCCCTCTATACCTCACAGTTCCTCCACACCTCCCCTCCTCTCCAGATGCATTCCTCACCTGTCTCTCATTAGAAAAGAACAGGCTTCAAAGAGATAACAACCAAACATGACAAAATAAAACATAATAAGATGAAGCAAAAACTTTCATATTGAAGCTGGACATGGCATTTCAACAGGAGGAAGAGTCCCAAGATCAGACTAAAGAGTCAGAGACACATTTGTTCTCATGGTCAGGAGTCCCTAAAAATATCAAGCTAAAAGCTATAATACATACACAGAGGATCTAGTGTATGCCCGTGTAGGCCTTGTCCTTGCTGCTTCAGTCTCTGTGAGCTCATGAACACCTTGCTTAGTTGATTCAAACGGCCGTGTTCTCCTGGTGTCCTCCATTCCCTCTGACTCTTACAATCTTCCTGCCTCATCTTCCGAAGGATTCCCTGAGCTTTGAGAAGAGGGATTTAATGTAGACCTCCAATTTAGACTTTCTCCCTCCACACAATGTCTGGATGTGGGTCTCTGCATCTGTTTCCATCTCCTGCTGGAGAAAGCCTCTCTGAGGATGACAGGATAAGGCATTTGTCTACAAGTACAGCAGAATATCATTAGGAATTTTATAGATTTTTTTTTTCAGACCAGCAGTGTTTGATTTTACCCTAAGATCTCTGGGATATCTAGTCTCTGGTTCTTGGTTAACTAAGCAGTACTGGGTATAGGTTTCTGTTCCTGGAGTGGGCCTTAAGTCAAATCAGACTGGTTAGTTACTCCAACAAGTTCTGTGCCATCGTTACCCTAATATATCTTGCAGGCAGGACAGTTTGTACATCAAAGGTTTTGTGGCTGGGTTGGTGTCCATGTTTCACTTTCAATAGCCTGAAGAGTACCTTCCCATACCAAAGAGACTAGAGCAAAGAGGTGAAGGCTCCATACAGGTACCAGCTCTACTCCTTCATGCTCAGTGAGTTGTGTGGATGTTGTACTCAACAATGGGGCCACCATAAGCTTGTGGAGAGCAGCCCTTTGTCTTAGCATCAGCCTGGGTTGTTTGCAGATTTCCATGGGATGACCCCTTGGACAGCAACTTAATTGAATGCTACCTTGTCCCTCCACTGAAAGCCTTGCCTGGCTACAAATATGGCATATTGGACTCTTTATCACCCATTACTATGAGTCTGCATTAGGATCACTTTCATGAACTCCAGAAAGTTTCCACTGCAATAAGTTTCCATCACCCCCCTACTTGTCCCCCAATTCTAGCTATCTCTAACAGACTCTTTCCTTCAATCCCATCTCCTTCCTCACCAGATCCCTCCTGCTCCCATCCCCACCTGCCCCCAATCCACCTCCAAAATACATTCAATTCCCCACCCCCCAGGGAGATCCATGCTTAAACCCTAGACCCCTCCTTTTTTACATAAAGTCTCTGGGTCTATGGATTGTAACTTGATTATCATTTATTTAATGGCTAATGGCTAATATCTCCTTATAAGTGAATACATACTGTATTTGTCTTCCTAGGTCTGGATGATTTTTTTTTCTAGTTCCATCCACTTGCCTGCAAATTTCATACTGTCGTTTTTGTTTTTGTTTTTTTTTTTTGTTTTTTTGTTTTTTTTGTTTTTTTTTTTTTTGTTTTTTTTTTAACAGCCAAGTAATACACCATTGTGTAAATGTACCACATTTTCTTTATCAATTCTTTTGTTGATTGACACCTAGGTTGTCTCTAGTTTCTGGCTATTATGACTGAAATTGCAATTATCATAGCTGAAAAACCATACTTGTGGTAAGATGGAACATCCTTTGGGTATATGCCCAAGGATGGTATAGCTAGGTCTTGAGGTAGGTCAATTCCCAACTTTCTGAGAAACAGCCATTTTAATTTCCATAGTGGCTATACAAGTTCTCACTCTCACCAGGAATAGAAAATGTTCCCCTTGTTCCACGTCCTTGCCAGCATAAGCTGTCACTTGTATTACTGATCTCAGCCATTCAGTCAGATGTAAGATGGAATCCCAAAGTATTTTGATTTGCATTTCCTTGATGACTAAGCATATTGAACATTTCTTTAAGCCCTTTGAGATTCCTTGATTGAGAATTCTGTGTTTAGATACGTACCCCATTGATTTGGTTTTCTGATATCTAATTTCTTGAGTTCTTATATCTTTTGGGTAGTGGTCCTCTATTAGAATTGGAGTTGGTAAAAACATTTTCGTATGCTGCAGGCTGCCGTGTTGTCCAGTTGACAGTGTCCTTTGCCTTGCAGAAGCTTTTCAGTTTCATGAGGTCCCAGGTGTTGTCAATCTTAGTGCCTGTGCTGTCAGTGTTCTATTCAGAAAGTTGAATCTGGTTCCAATGAATTCAAAGCTATTCCCCACTTTCTGTTCTATCAGGTTCAGTGAATCTGCTTTGATGTTGAGGTCTTTGATTCACTTGAACTTGAGTTTTGTGCAGGGTGATAAATACGGATCTATTTGCATTCTTTTACATGCAGATATCCAGATTGACCAGCACCATTTGTTGGAAGATCCTTCTATCTAATGTGTATTTCTAGCTTTTTTTTTTTTAATAAAAAAATCAAGTGTCCATCAGTGTTTGGATTTATGTCTGGGTCTTCAATTACATTTCATTGCTCTACATATCTGTTTTTATGCCAATACCATGCATTTGTTTGTTTATTTATTTATTTATCTCTTTTAAGAATTTTTTTATTCATTTTACATACCAGCTACAGATCTGCCTCTCATCCCTCCTCCTGCTCCCCCTAGCCTTTACCTCCCTCATTCACTCCCCCATCCCCTCCTCCAAAAGAGTAAGGGCTCTGATGGGGAGTCAGCAAAGCCTGGTACATTCAGTTAAGGCAGGACCAAGTGCCCCGCCCCCACGCCCGCCGCCAGCATCAAGGCTGAGCAAGGTGTCCCACCATAGGTAATGGGCTTCAAAAAGCCAGTTCATGCACCAGGGACTGCCAGGGCCCCTCAACCAGACCAAGCTACATAACTGTCTCCCATATGCAGAGGGCCTAGTTTGGTCTCATGCATGTTCCACAGCTGTCAGTCTAGAATTTGTGAGTTTCTAGGAGCTTCGTTCAGTTGTCTCTGTAGATTTCCCCATCATGATCTTTACCCCCTTGCTCATAGATTCCCTCTTCTCTCTTTGACTGGACTCGTAAAGCTCAGCCTGGTGCTTGGCTGTGGATCTCAGCATCTGCTTCCATCAGTTCATGTGGTTTTATTTTTTACTATAGCTCTGGAGTACAACTTGAAATCAGGGATGGTGATATCTCCAGCAGTTCTTTTATTATTTGGAATTGTTTAGATATCCTGTTTTTTTTTTTTTCCCACATAAAATTGAGGTTTGTCCTTTCAGAGTCCATAAAGAATTGTGTTGGGAATTACATTGAATCTGTGGATTGCTTTTAGTAGGATGTCTGTTTTTACTATGCTAATCCTACTGATCCATGATGGGAGAACTTTTCCCATCTTAGGGTATCTTCTTCAATTTCTTTCTTCAAAGACTTGAAGTTTTATCACATAAGTCTTTCACTTGCTTAGTTAGAGTTACCCAAGATATTTTAAATCATTTGAGGCTATTTTTGTTTCCTTGATTTCTTTCTCAATTCCATTTGCCATTTGTGTATAGGAGGGCAACTGATTTTTTTTTTTAATTTAATCTTATATCCAGCCACATTGCTGAAAGTGTTATCAGGTGTAGGAGTTCTCTGGCAGAATTTTTAGTGTCACTTATATGCTATCATATCATCTGCAAATAATGATGTTTGGACTCTTCCTTTCCTATTTGTATCCACTTGATCTTCTTCAGTTGTCTTGTTGCTCTAGCTAAACTTTGAGTACTGTATAGAATAGATACAGAGAAAGTGGGCAGCCTTGCCTAATTCCTGATTTTGGTGGATTTCTTTTGAGTTTCTCTCCATTTAATTTGACGTTGGCTATAGGCTTCCTGTAAATTGCCTTCATTGTGTTTAGGTATGTTCCTTTTATCTCTAATACCCCAGAACTTTTATCATAAAGTGGTATTGGATTTTGTCAATGAAATGATCATGTGGTTTTTGTCTTTCAATTTTTTTTATTTTGGTGTTTTACATTTATCGATTTAAATATATTGAAAAATCCCTGTATCTCTGGGATGAAGACTGTTTAACCATGGTGGATGATCTTTTTGAAGTGTTGTTGGGTTCAGTTTGCAAGTGTTTTATTATCTTTTCATCTATGTTCATATGGGAAATTGGTCTGTAATTCTCTGTCATTGTTGAGTCTTTTCGTGATTTGGATATCAGGGTAACTGTGATCTCATAAAATGAATTTAGCAATGTTTTTTCTCTTTCTATTTTGTGGAAGAATTTGAAGAATATTGCCATTAACTCTTCTTTGAAAGTCTAGAATTTTGCACTAAAATCATTTGTCCCTGGGGTTTATTTGCCTGGGAGACTTTTAATGACTGCTTCTATTTTCTTAGAAGTTATATGTCTATATTTTTTGTCTGATTTTGATTTAACTTTGCTAAGTAGTACCTATTGTGAATATTATTCATTTTTTTTATTTTCCAATTCAGTAGAATACAGTTTTTTAAATTATGTCCCTATGATTCTCTGGATTTGCTCAGTGTTTATTGTTATGTCCTCCTTTCCATTTCTGATTTTGTTAATTAAGATATTCTCTCTCCACCTTTTAGTTAGTTTGGATAAGGGTTTGTCATCTTGTCGATTTTCTAAAAAAAATAAAAAATAAAAATAAAAAAAATAAAAAAAATCCTTTGTATTTCTTTGATTCTTTGTATGGTTCTCTTTGTTTCTATTTTGTTTATTTCAACCCTCAGTTTGATTATTCCTTGCTATCTACTCTTCTTTAGTGTGCTTGCTTCTTTTTTTTGTTTTTTGTTTTTTGTTTTTTTCGAGACAGGGTTTCTCTGTGTAGCTTTGGTGCCTGTCCTGGATCTTGCTCTGTAGACCAGGCTGGCCTCGAACTCACAGAGATCTGGCTCTGCCTCCTGGGTGCTGGGATTAAAGGTGTGTATCACTAGCACCTGGCCTTGCTTGCTTCCTTTCTTTCTGTTCTAGAGCTGTCAGGTGTGCTGGTAAGTTGCTAGTGTGAGATTTCTCCAATTTTTTCATGTAGGCACTTAGTGCTATGAATTTTCCTCTTAGCACTGCTTTCATTATGTCCCATAAGATTGGGGATATTATGTATTCATTTTCATTGGCTGGTCTAAACTTTGTGGGTTATTATTAAGTTGCCAACTTTCTTACATAGCCCAGGACCACCTGACTAAGGAATTGTGCCACTCACTGTGGAATGGACCTTCCAACATCAATTAATAGTGAAGACATTCCTTTATAGACATGCCCATAGGCTAGTCTGATCTGGGCAGTCCCTCTCTTGAAACTTACTTTACAGGAGACTCTAGTCTGTACTGACAGGTAAAGATAATAAGGACACCATATTTGTTTATCTCTATACAAATTGTTCTAAAGCATTTTTCCTTAAAATTTAATGAATGTAAATAAAAATTACAGAAAATTGGGCAGTGGAATTTTTCCATTTTCTGCTTTGTTTTATAAAGCATTTGGTTGTGTTCATTGTATAAAACTTAAATGGCACTCCTACCTTCAATTTTAAGGACAGAAATAAATGCTGCACTCGTATGAATGTCTGAGGGGACATTTGATGAAATATGCTGTTAGAAACCATCAAAAGCTGAAGGGCTTATGGATCTAATATAAAGCCAGCTTTATTCCATCTGTAGAAGTCTGGTAATACATGCAATAAAATATAACAGTCCAATAAAGCCTGTTGTTCTCAACTGTTTTCCTCAGCACAGTCTTATGTTTGCAGTGGATTTTTGTTCTGCCTCCTTTGTTTAGAGGAGACTGGGAAGGAACTATTATATCCTGTTTACTTATTATGACAAACAAGAAAGATTTTCTTCCTCCATTGTTTAGACATTTGTCTCTCCTCTCCAACCACAGTTTCTGCCTCGACTCTAAAGTTCAGCTTGAGTTTTGTGAGGAAACAAAAGACTCCTCAGGATTAAGTGGTGTGCTTTGAGATATCTCTTATTTCTTTCTTTTTCTCATTCCCTCTGTCCTTTTTTTGTGCTCTTATTCATTTTACCTTAATTTCTTTGTTGACCTGCCTTACATCTTTGCTGAATGTTGAAGGATGAAAGTATATTTGCAAACCATCTCTCTGGTTCAAACTGTAGTAATGTTAGGTATCTAGTCAGTGAGCCATCAATATCTTCTGGGTCACTTTTATTCATATGCAATAAATATTCATATACAGTATAATTGTAAAAATGATCAATATCTTCATAAATAAATTTAGCACCAGAAAAAAGTGTTAAAATCTGTCAGCAATCATGTGTGTAATCCAATTAGGCAAGTCAGTTTCAGTACCATCCATGTGGGTTTCCTGGCTGGCATTTCTTAAGCAGACCCATAACTAGCCTTAATTTGAAGTTGCAGTTGGAAGGCTGCCTAGAGTAGAAATTATAATTATAGATCCAATGGCAGTGGGAATGCCATGGAGTTCCAGAGTACTCAGGACAAGGCAAGAATAAATTTGCTCTATGTTTGCTTATTTGGAACTTTTGAAGAAACTTTAAATAATAAGTAAATATTTTTGTTATGAAATAGAAGACTAATATTTCCCACTTCATAAAATTAAAATTTAATCAGTATCAACTGAGACCAAAAGAGAATGTTCAAAAGCTAGCTGGTTCCTTCTATTTAAAATGTATTAATTAAACTATATCATCTATGCAAATTGAAATTGAGTTCTTTAATTATAATATCAGTATTCTGAAACATCTTCACAAGCAGTAATTGTGCAATCTTCTTTCCTTTGCTATCCCATAGATTTATAGTTGGGATATTTCTCTTTTTATATTTAGCAAAGGATTACATGTTGCAACATAAATTGACTTCTTTCTTGCCTTAATGATGACCTGGTTTGTAGAATAGAATCTCATCAGAAAATGTTCAAAGCCATTGCAAATTAATGCAATCAACCTGTTTCTAGAGATGTGCATGGGAAAAATTCATATGATTTTCCCAAATATTACAAGAAGCACACTTAATAGAAATTTCAATAACTATCAACAATATAGCATGTGCAGTGTTATCTCTCTAAAATAATTTCAATATTTGACATTGTTCTTGACATTGAATGGTTTTGCCTTTGGATAAATTATATTTTAAATGGCATTTAGGCTTCAGGAAGGAAAAGACCCTCACACCAAACTTTAAAGAATAGAGTTGAGAAGGTAGAAATGTGGATACTGTTTCCCTCCTGGGGAACCACAATGATCTAGAATTATTGTAAATATCACATTTAAATCCATTAATCTATTTCTATTCCTGTCCTTGGATGACTCTTCATATGTCTTCTTCTCTTGTTTCTGTTTTATTTTCCTTGTCTTCAATGTCAGTTCCCCAGCTTTCTCAATATTATTTATTATGGTATTTGAAATGAGATAATTCTACAGGTTGCTGTATGCTTTAGGCTTTCCTGTTTGGAAATGTTACTTTGCTGTATAAGTCTATGCATAATGTAATTCTAGAATTTAAGCAATCTATGTAATAAGTTTAGTAAGAGAAGAGGAAAATACCAAAAGAATAAAAATATTTTGAACTATCTGTCAGGAAAACAAGAAGGCTCACTTGTATGCTACCATTTTACCAAACATCTTCATCTAAGTTACCTACAACAGCATTTTACTCGTAAGACAGGATTTTCATTACTACATATAAATAGTGCTAACTGAATACATTAGCAAAAAAGAAAGTAACCATTATAGTAAGTATACATAGTATAATGTACATATAGCACTATACACAAAGGAATATGATATGTATGTCTATAGATATTTCCAATGATAACTTAAGCAATTATTGCTTAACTCTCTCTTTTTATAGCATGAATAATTACTTTGCTTTTTAAAATTTAATACAAGGAGTGATTTTTTTCTTTCTCACTCAAAATAGAAAGTATTTTGCATATAATATCCCAAGAGAGAGTCTTGGAATTGACATGCTGCATTCAAGCCTAAAACATGTGATAATAGGGTTGTCAACAAGTTGATTTCTGACCATTCATGCCACATTATAAATGAAACAGCTGCTATTGGCTGGCTCTCTAAGGCAGAAACCGGCCATACAATGGATGGTTATTCATTGCATTTTAATTATTGCTCAATATTCATAATAGACAATTAAAATTATTACAATTTTTTTTGCTGATGAATCCAGAAATGTGACATTTTATTCTTAGAATCATTTTTAATGCAGAGTAATGTTGAGTTCAGAAGACAATATCCTTGGAGTAGAATCTATTAAAACCTCATTTAACAATTTTAACTTGGTATGTATTAGCACAGAAAAGATATTCTGCATTAAACTTAAAAGATTAATTTAGTGCTCGCATATTTTTGATGCTTTCAACATAAGGATTTCTGACCTATGTCTTCTCAGAAAACACTCCAACTGTTTAAATCATCTTACTGGAGAAGTAAAATTAAGCTTTCATGTAAAGGAATAAACCAAATTATCATTTTAAGAATCTGAGATGTATATGAAAGAGAGTGATAAATCACATCATAGGCAGTTTTACATTTCAGAAACTGAAGAGTGATCGATGTCTGTTTCACTTCATTTGCCAGAACTGTCATGTGATGAGCTGATAATCCCATCAAGTACATTTTGAAGACCTTGTATTTCCTCTCTCTTTTTCAAAGTGTGAAATTATTTAAGAATACTTTTATTAAGACAACACTAAAGGTGAAAGGGAGGTAAATTAGTTCAAAAGTGTAAATCCACTCTAGCTGTCCCCTGACTTTGCTGTGGATCAGAAGGGAGACTTTGCATTTGCATTTAGATGTGATTCTCTAGTGAGAAGCCAGACATCTTGCCTGAGTATGGAGAAATAATTAGGTCCTTCAGTGTAAGATGAGTAAGCCTCCTTCTGAGTGGATGTTTCATTACATTTACCATCTCAGTGTACTGTCTATGTTTTTTATCTGTTTTGATTGTTCACATAGTTGTACATTTATATTTACTATACTGTTGGGGTTCTTTATAAACTTTTAATTTGGAATGTTGCTAAGATGTTCCCTCCTGTAGCTGGTATTATCTCTGTGACATCAAATGTCAATCTGTGTTTTTTGCATTATATTAGCTAACATAAACTCAGTGCTTTGTTTATTCTTGTTTAATTAAATCATAGAAAGTTTAGATCCAAGAGATATTAATAATTCCATAGTCCACTTTCTATTTTACAAATGAGAACATACACTCAGGAAGTTTGACTGATGTACTCGATATTTGTTTCATTGCTGTGTCAAAGTACCATGAGAAAAGGAATTTAAGGAAAAATATTTATGTTGAATCATATCATGTTTCAAGGGTATATAGTCCATGTTTTTAGGAAAGTCATGGCAGCGAAAACAGAGGCAGCTGGTCTTAATGTTTGTACTGAAAGGAAGCAGAAAGTGATGAATGCTAATTCTCAGCAAACTCTGTTTTTCATTCAGAATCTCAGCCTATGAGATGGTGCCATGCATAGCTAAGGTCTCCCCAACTCAGTCAACATAATATAGATAATTCATCACAGGCATGTCCAATGGCTAATGAAATCTAGCTATTCCCTCATTAGTGTGCCCAGTGGTTTGTCTCCTAAATAAATAGATTAGGTCAAGCTTACACCCAATATTAAATATCAGCACTGACGTATACAAGGAGATGCAGAAGGAACAGCAGCAGCTAATACCTAAGCGTATCTTCTAATAGGTTTCTGCTACTCTGAAGCATTATTCTCTTGAAATCATTCTTTAATAAAAGGAATTGCTATTAGGAATTATTATTTAGTAATTATTGGGCCCAAAATTACCCAATCAAATTATTTTACTGAGCCTTTCATACACTATGAAAGTTCTAAAATAAATATTTGGATACATCTTCTGACAGTTTAGTTTCACGATAAGATGATAGACACTCGAAGTAAGCCCAAAGGCAGATGAAACTGACTTTCATTAAAATTCTCAGGAAGGTACTTTGTAAAGCCACTGGTTATGATAAGGTTCTAAAAATGACTAGAAGACATTGTCAAAACTTTCAGGAGTGAGGCATTTGCTTACATCACAAACACTTCTTGTCACAAAGAATAAATCTAAACCTTCAGAAGAATTCAAAGAATAAACTTTGATCTAGTACAAATTTTAAATTGCTATTTACAGACCTGAGGTCCTGTGCTATGAGATTTTAGTAATTCAATTCAACAGTGTGCATTAAGGTCCAGCAGGCATGACCTAGATACAGGAAAATACAGACAGTGTCTACATTAGAAGATTAAATATGCCATTCTGGGTGAATTTTCCTATAGTAGTGTGTGTGTGTGTATGTGTGTGTGTGTGTGTGTGTGTGTGTGTGTGTGTGTGTGTGTATTAATGAGAATTGAAAACTGTAACAATTCTTAACAACTCCTTCAGAGAGCTGAAATTAATAATGAAAAGCTTGTTACCTACCGTTAACATTGGTCACGTATGATTGTAGCATATACTAAGATGCTAGCTGTACATGTGTAAGTCTATGACAAGTCATTTTAATAGAAACGATGCTGGCATGCCTTTCATGTTTCATGAGGAGATTTGAATATATTAGCATCTTTTAGTACCTACCTCTAGATAGACTTATTTAATTTCTCTCCTTTTAATGAGTTTGAAAATGCTGGTTTTGTCTGCTATTCAAAGATCAAATAACTCATAGAAACTGTTGTTCTCCCTGATTTATCTATATACACTATTGAAATCATTAAAGACACAATAATTAAAAATGAATCATTTATTGTTCATGCACAAGGTAGTAACATGAAATTGAAGTACCATATATGACAACCACATACATTTTTAAAAGTCTTTTTAGTGGGCTCATGCCAATTTAAACATTAAGTTAAATTCCTGTAGTCTACTATTTATTATTTCCAATTTGAAACCTAACTTTCAAATATGATGGAACACACTCAAAACAGTAGATCTATATAAAATAAATCTTAAAATATAAAATATACAATACAAATGAAAGAAGTAAAATGCTAAGCACAAAGTTGCATTCCCAAATCAATTCCAATTGAATACTACTTAATTTTTCTTTAATTGTTCATATAGTGAAAGAGAATAGAAACACTCTCAGAAGTGAGAATTCTCCCTGCCATACTCTCAGAAGTCCATACAGCCAGATACCGTTCTAAGCACCTACAGGACGGAAACAACCAAAATAGATAATTCCGCTGGCTCAGACACAGCCAGGCTGGCAATGTCCATTGCAGGTATCCCAACTGAGTGCATGCTTGAGGACTCAAAAGGTAGCTTGGGAATGAACTACAGTCAAAGAGAAGCCTACAATATGCTGTCAGAATGTTGGGGAACCATGAAGTCTAGTAATGCAACTGAGTTGGGGACCTTCTTGCTAACTGCTCTGAATGGCATAATTCCTAGAGTCCAAAGGCCAAAGAATATAGAGACAGTAAAGTGCCCCCTTCTCTACCTTTTTGTTCTATTTAGATACCACAGTAGACTGGTGATGGTCAATCTTTTTTAAAGAGTTTGCTGACTCAGTTGAACCTTAGTTCCATAAAATTCTCAAAGCTGTACCTAGAAACACTACTTGACCAGCTGAATATTCTTTAGCACAGTCAGCATAGTATACAAAACTGA
This sequence comes from Peromyscus aztecus, assembly GCA_902168405.1. Lineage (NCBI taxonomy): Eukaryota > Metazoa > Chordata > Mammalia > Rodentia > Cricetidae > Peromyscus > Peromyscus aztecus. The sequence goes on along the minus strand of CABHPQ010118394.1, from coordinate 29,088 downwards.
CCACCACACATGCTATCTTAGAATTGCACAGACACAGATACATATATAGCTCTTCTCTCCTCCTGCCTTTTAGTATCCACATTCTTAATGAGCATTACTCCTCATATGATATTACCCTCCAATCTCAGGATTAGAGATTTTTGAGCTTGGGATGTATAGCTCTGTATTAATACTCATTTTACTGCTTTGTTTGATAATTTTTATCTATGTCTTCTCTGTAATTCTTGTATATTTGACCTAATAAAAAACAGAAGAGACCAGCAACATAACTCAGCAGATTAATGGCTGTTGCTGCCATGCCTGATGACCTGAGTTAGATCCCCTAGACCCATATGACAGAAGGCAGGAATTGACTTCCACAAGCTGTCCTCTGAAGTCCGCATGTGCTCTGTAGCACTTGAAGTCTGCATGTGCTCTGTAGCACGTATGCATATATCTATATATACACAAACAAATAGATACATGCCATTTAAAAATAAGACACAGTTTTAATAGAAAAAGTTCAGATATTATTTAGGAACAATGGAGTTTGAATATACATACATAAAATAAATAAATAAATACAGGTAATTTAAAATAAGATACATTTTTAATAAAAAAAAGAGTTCAGGTGTGACTTAGGAATAATGGAGTTTGAAAGGACACTAGCTGAATCTTGCAAACCAACTAAGTTGGAAGGCATAAAGGAATGATAGGCAAAGGCAGCAGCATGCATGAAAATCTGCAAGGAAAAATGAGCATGGGGTATATCAAAGAGAAAACACTTCCATATGGAAACTTAATGCTCACTTCATCACATATGTATTATGAACCATATGGTTGTAGAATTTGCTAGAAAGTGGCAGACAAAGAAGTGAGGGAGGCACTGCTGGTTGCCCATCTAGTAGTCATTTCTCCTTCTAACAAAACTCTGACTTCAGAAATCCATTTACATTTTAATCATAGCCTAGGGGTGTCTATTCCTAGGCACAGGAGGAAAGAAATGGCAGGTAAAGTCCCGTGTAAGGAAATCCAGGTGCGTGCACTGCTTTTTCCCAGACTGGCATAAACATGAGAATGTCGTGCAACATACCCTGAGCTGGTGAATGTCTAGTCTTGTTCTTATGATACCTCATACACTAATATTGGTTATTCATTTCCCACTCACCGGGATAACCATAAATTGTATTATGATAATAATATCTTCTGAGTATGTCAAAGGTGCTCCATAAAGTGGGAAGTTTAGAGCAATCTTCATTTCTGGATAATTTATTTCAATTTGAATGGATTATTCTGTTAGTTTTTTCAATAGAAACTATAACATCTTGGTAGCCATTAGGTAGAAAAAATAAGAAGTATTCATCATGTCCAATAGGGGGAGGGAAAGTAATGAAGAGCTCAGAGGAAAGAAATAAAAGCTACTATTAAATCATTCCTTTCCTCATCGAAACCCTGGTCACAAAGGAGAAAATGCTTTATGACCTAGTATTCTTCCCCCAGGTGGATATGGTACTGATCATAATGGATTCACCATGATGAAAGCTTGGTTACGGCAGGATCTCTGTTGGACTGCATACACATGTTCATTGATAAGCCAGCAGGACACTGGTAGGGGGCAGGGGGATGAGTCTTAGACTAAGGATGCTCTAAATGCACAAGAAGTGTTTCTAGCTTACCATCTTCCCAACACGGGCCAGTCACACTGGCATTCCAGTGGTCTCCTAATCTTAAACTGGTCATCTTGTACAGATTCACAGTGCATTGGCTCTGTAAGCAGGACCTCCTCATAATTCCTCCCAAGGCTAACATAGTCCACACTTCAGTTCTTTCAATTTGCTTGCATTTTTATTTTCAAATAAATATGCTATCTTTATACACTTTACATTAATTATTACCCCTGCCACTAACACCTTAGCTGAATTATGTAATCCTGATAGCTCTCATTGCCACATGAGATTGTTCTAAAGCTTGCTCCTGTGTAATATAAATTATTCTTGTAAGTTTAGACTTGTAGAATTTGGACTCTGGGTGTTAAAAGGGCCCCTTTATCCCAGACTTTAGCATATTTGTTTCAAGTGTCTTCCAAGACTCCCTATCCTAGGGCAGGCTAGAATCTGGAGTTAGAACATGGAGGAAGGAAAATAGTGAACAGCTAAGGATATTGAAATCTGTGTCTTCGAGAACAGCCAGAATTATTCTAATAGATGTGACCATCATTAATCTTATGATAGAAAAATGTCTGTGGTAAAAATGAGAAGCTGGCAAAGGGGTCCTGCTCTTGCCAGAAATATTTCATTTGGGAAGTCAAGGCTGACTATTTCTGCAGGGCTTCCCCAGTCACACCTGCTGGGTACAGTAAGCTGATTTGATGGTGCTTTGAAATCTGTCTACTCTTTGTTATTTGTTCTTTTACTTGCTATATACTTAATAATCTTGTTTATGTAAAAGCTAACTCATTATTATCATGAATCATTCTTTGTATGGAACATCTCACTTACTCTAGAATATCCAGTCTTGAAAAGACCAGGATTCCGTCAGTTGTTTCCCTATTCCCTCAAGGCCCAAAAGAGTGTTGGGCAGAGTTGACATTCAAGAAAGACTGAATAAACAAACCCATCTTATTAACTAGAGATAAACTGTGTGAAACGAAATCAGCTCTAAAATGGATCAGTGTTTTGTTTTGTTTTGTTTCGATTTAAACCACTGGATTCTGAATTGTAGGCTGTGTGTTTTCTTTTTCAAGTACGTCTAAGTTGGGGGAGAGCTGCATGTTCTTCAGTTTAGTAGGTCTATGGTAGAGATCAAGGACTTACATTAAGGTACAGTTAAAATTTTCCTTTCTGTTTTACGAGCTAGATGGCCGTTAACACATGCAAGGTTTAAATGGTGGAAAGCAGAAAGATGGGTCAACAGGTAAGAGCTCATACTGCTTTTGACAAGAGGCCAAGTTTGTTTTCTAGCACCCACAATGTACAGCTCAAAGCTGCTTGCAACTCCAGCTGGAGGAGAATTAACACCTTCTTCTAGCCTCTGCAGGCACCTTCACTAAAGTATACACACACAGACACACACACACACACACACACACACACACACACACACATACTTAAAATTTTAAATAAATATTCAAATTCTAGAAACGAAGACTGCTGATATGCAAGCAGTCTTTTACTAAACTCTAGCATTGGCCTAACACCTGTCCCTTCTGAGCTTGGTCTGCAATGAACTTTTTCTCAGGGAATAGTTGTGGTTCCTTAAGAGCGGACCTTTCACTGCTAAGGACCTCTCTGCACAGACTCTGCAGTTCAGGAAAGGCTTTTGTTAACTGTGAATGCTGACTATGACCTTTTTGTGGATTTTTTTTTTTTTTTTTTTATCAAAAGTGGTTGTGTCATTCCTCTAGGAAGCTGATTTGGATTCTCTTTTTAACCATCCCAGTTCAGCCTTCCTGATAACTAGTTGCAGTAGTCTCACACTAAGGACTAACTTCCTTGCAACCTAAAGAAAACACCAACTAAACCTATTAGAGGGCTCACCATGAAAGACCACCCAAATGCTACATCTAGGGAAAATGTGAAACTCCAGTGATTTCTGAAAAGCCCTGCAGTGTCTACCATGTCTCCAAGCTCCACTGCACTTGCATTGGCCTTAGACTGTCCTCTGAGTCTGAATTGTGTCCAGATTATCCATCCACTCACGCCCATCACAGAGCACAGATATGATTCATTATTTTACAGGGGTGGTGAATATGGCATTGAGATCACTCTGTTAGCCAGCTCATGTCATGCATGTAATCTTGCTCTATCATGCAAGTGATTCTACTTCTCTGTAACCCCTATTCCCTAAGCTGCCCACAGAAGACTAAAGTTCTTAGCACAACTGAGGCCATTTTTACATAAAGAATCCATTCTTAAAAGACAACAGTCATATTTACTAATGCCAGTTTTTTCTGCTATAAATGTTTATGCTTGTCCATGTATGACTATTTGTGTTAACTGAAAGTCACATATGGCAGGCTTGTTTGCATCTTAAGTTTAGCAGTATTGAAAATACAAAGAATTTGAAGGCTGCCCTCAAGGTCATCACTAAATATTATATGTGTGTGCATGAACCCATGTACATGTACAGTGGAAAGACACAGGGAGAAAATGTCCATTTGCTTCCCCACTGTACCTTAGATAGGATAGCTCTACTAATTTGACATACTACTATTTTTTCATGACTAATGTAGTTATTTGCATATATACATAAAATATATATGCAGTTCTTATACTAACAAACCATGTGAAACATATTGATCTGTAAAATTTTTTTCCCATTAACAAGAGTATATTACCCACATACTCTATGCAAAGTCCATGCATCTCATTGACTTGTGGCCATGGGTTTTTCCTTTTCATGGAAGCAGTAGAATTTTAGCCTTACATGAAATGCCATCCTAATCGCCATGACAAGCCTCCTAGCCTTTGGTAGTGTATGATATGTGGTCATCATTTACTTCAAAATGAATTGGCAACATTATCTTTATTTTTTCACATGAACTTTGAAACAACTTTGAAGGCTAAGAATCAATCCCTAAGTGTCTCACAATTTGCATGACAAGAATGGTAGATATTAACTTGAGGGTGAATTACAGAGTTAAAATACAGTCCTTTCATACAGGATGAATGACATGGCATAATCTTGCATTTGTCCTTGCTCAGGTTACTTGTTTGATTGGCATTATCTTCCCCAATATCATTATCTAGTCTTTATCTTAAATGTGAGTCATGAGCAATGACAAATGGGTCCTAATGTGTCGGGAGAAGTTTTACAAATCAGCCCACAGCCCATTTTCTACAAAAGAGATCGTAAGAGCTGCCTTTCTGTTCCCACTTCTCAAATACTTACAGCTGTAAAGTGGAGCCATTTTATCTCACATCAATATTTTATTCCATAATGCAAATAATCAACATCATAAAAATGTATCTGTTCCCCTTTAAAGCCTCAAGTAAGTGATTAAAATTTCAATGAAATATGTCACCTGAAATATGCATATTTTCCCCAAAGTGACTTTCTGGAATAAAATTAAAAGTCCTAAATATTTCTTATTTTGAACTGAGTCTTAATGAAGGTAGAAGGCACCCATCAAAGCACCGATAAAAACTGCTCATTTTAGATATTTCTTCATGTTCTCTACTGTTGTCTTCAATAAATGTTCTTTTGGAGACAGAAGCTGGCCACTTGTCATCCCACTCTGTGACATGACATTTTCCTACTGGATCTTTGATTTTGCCTCTGAATTGCTAGCTACTAGGGGAAATTTCTCTGAAAGGATCTTTACTGTGGTCAAAAGAGGGACATGCAAGGCCTTCAGTAAGATTTTCTTCCTTGCCCATCTCCCCTTCTGGAAAATCCATATATGGCATTATGTAATTATGCCAGATAAAGGTCAGAAATTGTCAGTAATTTGCACATTTATGCTAGACAATTTTTACCAGATTTTATTTTCATATAGAACATACATTTCCAAAATGAAAATTTGTGCCATGAAACAGCTAGAATTGGGCTACTATCTGCTCTGTTAACTATCAATACAGGAAACTAAGCTACAAAAGATCTACATATGAAACTTAAAATCATATATCGTGTACAGATACAAGAAGTTTACTAAATAGTCATCTCATTTTAGGATTATATCTATTGCAGTTTCACAAGAAATCAAAACCACTCTGCTTGCTTTCTCAAGAAGGTATTTAGTAAGGAAGCTGAATGCTTATGAAGATGTTCACAGGCATTGTGGGAAATGTAGGTATTAACTTATAGATGAAAAAGGAAGTTAAAATTTAGAAACAGAAATATATCCCATGGAGAGATAGTGGTAAGAGAACACCACTACTGGCGTTCAGGTAATCAGAATCATCAGGGGTACTGAGGCTCTGGGTCACTTCAACCCTGAGGCTCAGCTGGAAAACACCAAAAGCCTCTGTCCATGTCTTCAGAATCTTTTGCCTCTTCCTGTCACAGAAAAACAAGCCTCAAACTTCTATTTCAGGACTTTCATGGATGGACACTTGCTGAGATTAAACCTAAATCTTGCAACAAAACTTTAGAAAGTGTGGTCTCCAGGCTTCTGACTATGAAACAGAAGGAGATATTATGGTGCTGGACATCATCTGAGCATGTCTCACTCAAATGTTGGTTAGCAGGACTTTTAAGATCACAAAGTCTCTTTGGAGACCCATTGTACATATATTTATCTTGAATTTAGCTGACACTTCTTTCCCTTTGAAACTCATTTGGATGTCCCAGTTTCCCAATCAGAAAAAAAAGCCTAAATTAATGCTTCTGAACATGGAAGCCTGTCAGAATTATATTCTTGGATTATAGGTTAAACCTGCTTTAATAACTGAACTCAGGAGGGCAGAAGCATAACCTCTTTATTTTTACTTTCTTGTACTATGAAAGCGGGAGAATGAATTATAATACTTGGCTAGCACTTTCCTAGTGCCAAACCAAATTAGTACAGCCTTCTTTCCCTTAGGTCATTTTTCCATAGAAGAAGATTAATGTGTTTTCAATCTGGTTAGGTGGTTTTGGATAACCAAAGTTCTTGTCAGTTTTACTGAATCATTCATGAAATTGATTTGAACTTGTAGAGGATTCTCTCCATCTTCAAAGACTAATTTGGTTATTTAGGGATGAATTTTATGCAGTTTTCAAAGTATATTATCTGCCTCCATTTTAATGAACCTCAGGTTTATATAATCTTGATTAGTTTCCAGCAATGTTATTCTCAGTGGCTATGGATCTCAGAAATTTAGGCACCAAATTTTCATTTATATCACTCAATTTTTAGCTCCAGACTCCTTATACAATGTCTGTCTTAAATTATACACATTTCTTAACATCAAAATCATCACTGTGTCAAACTAAAAATATATCTCAAAACTACTTATCTCTTCAGCATATGAAAAATTGAAGTGATAGTAAGCTACAATTATACATGTACTAGAATGACAAATATAAAAATCTTACATGAAGTTTTAGCAGGGATGTGAAAAACATTGAGACTTTTTTAGAAATATAAAATTATAAACTATTTGGCAAACATTTTGACAATTTTTAAAATATTAAATATATGTCCATCAGGTAGCCCAGCCACTTTTTTTGTTAAATCATTACTGAAGATGAATGAAAGCAACTATTCAATCAGGATTTGTGCATAATCACAAAATCTGTATTTGTAATAGCACAAAACATTAAAAACCCAAATGCCAATTAGCATATGAATGGTTAAATAAATGGAATAAACTATTAAACATTCACCTTAGCAAATGAATGTTAAAGTGGTTAGACTGAGTGAGCAGAGCTAAACAAAATGAGTAAGTATTGAAAGGTTCCATTTACACATAATCCTAGAAAATGTATGGCAATCTCTATGAAAAAGAAGCAGATAGGGATTGTTTTGGGTTAAAAGAGATGAACAGTCAGAGGGAGCATGTTCAGACTGGGAACTTAGGAGGAGTTTCAGGTGGTGGATATGATCTAATATACATATACTCATGCATGAAATTTCTGAATAATAAATAAAATTAAAAATAAAAAAATAAGTACAATCATAGCTTAATTAGATTTTCTATCTTGGAGGTTGTATTAGTTACTTTTCTGTGGCTGTGATAAAACCTTGTGACCAAGGCAACTTATAGAAGGAAGAGTTTGTTTGGACTTACGGTTCAAGGTAGATGAGTCCATAATTCCAGGCATGCTAGCAGGCTGGCAGGCATAGAGGCTGGAGAAAGAAGGCTGGAGCTCACATCTTCTATGGCAAACACAAAGCAGAGAGAGCAAACTGAAAGTTAAGCAACCCCAGTGACTTCCTTTCTACAGCAAAGTCAAGCCTACTAAACCTCCTCAAACACCATTACCAACATGGGAACAAGAGTTCAAATGCCTGACTCTATGGGAGACATTTCTCATTCAAATCACCACACCACACTCCTGGTAGTGATTTTTGTTTCAGTTGGGTTTCTGTTGTGATAAAATATCATGACTAAAAACAATTTCAGGCATAAAAGGTTAATTACATCTTAAAACTCCTACATCCCAATTCATCACCAAGGGAATCCAAGGCAGGAACTCAAGCAGGAGCTATGAGGGAAATTTGCTTACTTGTTTGCTTCCAGGCTCACTTTCAGCTACTATTTTTATATCTCCCAGGACCACCTGTTCAGAATGGCACTCCACAGAGTGACTTGAGCCCTCGTTCTTCAATCAACGGTGAAGAAAATATAACACAGACATGCCTACAGACAATGTGATGGTACTGTTTCCTCAACTGACATTCCATCTTCCCAAGTGATTCTGGCTGGAGTCATGTTGACAAAAACAAGCCGGCACTGATTTTTGTTTTGTTTTGTTTTGTTTTGTTTTGTTTTGTTTTGTTTTGTTGAGATTCAGTCAAAAGCCAAACAAGTCTACAGCTATATAAAAGCAGCTGGAGTAGACTCTTCTAAGCTGGCTAATACATGGATGATGGCAGAAGGCCTTGATTCCTTTCCATGGATTTTTTACATGAAGTTGCTTCTGTGTCTTTTACACAACTCAACTGAAGGAAAAATAGAGGAATGCTGTCTTTTGATCAATCATCTCATAAGTGCCTTGTCATCACTTCAGCCTTACTTGTTGTTCAGAGACTAATACCTGCTAGAAAAAAAGGGGGGAACAATACAAATCCCAGAAATCCCCTGTTGGAGTTCCTGACCTAACTGCTTTTAACAATGAACTTTTACATAGAACTGTGAGTGAAATAAACCCTTTCCTCCCCAAAAGACTTTTGGTCATGGTGTTTCATCACAGTGATAGTAACCCTATTTTTTGTTTGCCTAATAATTGATGTGTTACAGGAAAATTTAAAATCTAATATTTGAAAAGAATCAGTCTGACTCTAGTCTCTTCAGAACTCTGCTGTGGGATGTTCTGTATGGCAAATGTGTTGCTAATAAAACACTGATTGGCCAGTGGCTAGGCAGGAGGTATGGGCGGGACTAGCAGAGAGAATAAAAAGAACAGGAAGGCAGAAGGAGTCACTCTCTGCCAGCCGCCACCAGGACAAGCAGCTTGTAAAGATGCCGGTAAGCCACGAGCCATGTGGCAAGGTATAGATTTATAGAAATGGATTGATATAAGATATAAGGACAGTTAGCAAGAAGCCTGCCACGGCCATACAGTTTGTAAGCAATATAAGTCTCTGTGTTTACTTGGTTGGGTCTGAGTGGCTGTGGGACTGGCAGGTGAAAGAGATTTATCCTGACCGTGAGCCAGGCAGGAAAACTCTAGCTACTGAACTCTTTATGCTCCAGGGTCTTTGCTGAAGGTTTCAGAGATTATAAGTTGGTATTATTTGAGAAAGGTGAAGGTTCACTGCAACTTCTATAGGTTTCTTATGCCCCTTGCCAAAATATTAGATACTTTCAGAGTATTTGTCACAAAAGACTTTTAAAGTGATATTCTAAAAAGTGTGTTTTTAACAAAACATAATCACTATATTATAAAATAGTTTAGAGAAGATGAAATATCAACCTTGATTTTATTTCCAGTACACAATTTGAGCAATGAACTAAGCAATAAACAAAAAATACTTTAAAAAGCAGATCAAGGCCGGGCGGTGGTGGCACACGCCTTTAATCCCAGCACTTGGGAGGCAGAGCCAGGCAGATCTCTATGAGTTCGAGGCCAGCCTGGGCTACCAAGTGAGTCCCAGGAAAGGCGCAAAGCTACACAGAGAAACCCTGTCTCGAGAAAACAACAACAACAACAACAAAAAAAAAAAAAGCAGATCAAAAGCCCTTTGTCTCAGTCAGCCGCTCCCACAGGCACTTCCTGGGAACTCACTGGCCAAAGCAGCCAGGGAGTCAGACAGGTAATCTTCACTGCCCTCCTCTCTGTCAATCCCAGTCCCATAGTATTATACCCAGCTTTGTAGCAGGCCATCTGCTGTGACCCCTCATGCCTCTCTGCCCCCATTTCCAGGGGTCTACAAAGATCCAAGTGGCATACCCAGCTTTCCTCCCTCAAATGGACCTTCTTCTCAGTACTCCACCTCTTTCTAACCTGTCCTCATTCCTTGGTGTCAGCTCCCACTAGCTAGAAACAAGTACTACCCTCGACCCCCAGTGACCACACCTTGTAGGATCTCAGAAGCATTCACTACCAGGCCACCCATAGCCACCATAGTCTCCTGAGAACAAGAGAAGGCAACAGAAACCAAGGAATGGAATGCCCACCCAACAAATAATATCATATATCAACACTAGAATTATAATCATTGCAAATCCAGATGCCTAAATGCCAGTGTAAAAACACAATCAATAATATCCAGGTAAATACTTCTCCACTAGAAACCATATTTACCTACTATAGTAGAGCCTAAAAATGCAATATAGCTTGTATACAGTCAAGACTTCAAAACAGCTGTTATGAATATGGTCAATGACTTTAAAGAGGATATGAATAAATTCATTAATGAAACATATGAAAACAAAAAAGTGGAATAATTTGAAGAAAACCATTGAAGAAATGAAAGCTGAAATGAAATCAACAAAGAAAGCCCAAACAAAGGGAAAAGTGGGAAACTGGAAATGAACATTTTAGGAACTCAAACAGGAAATTCATAGGCAAGCCTCACCAACAGAATACAAGACATGGAAGAAAGAATCTCAGGCATTGAAGACAAGATAGAAAATAAATGGATACCCCAGTCAAGTAAAATGTTATATCTAAAAAAGTCTAGGCACAAAACATTAAGGTAATATAGGATACTATGAAAAGACCAAATCTACAAATAATAGAAGTAGAAGAATGAAAAGAAACCCAAGTTAAAGGCACAGAAACTATTTTAAACTAAATCATTGAAGTAAAATTTCCTAACCTTATGAAAGACATCCCTATCAATATAAAAGAATTATAAAAACACAAAATAGACTGGACCAAAAAAAAAAAAAAAAGAAATTCTCCAGGATGCATAATAATCAAAATATTAAACACAGAGAAAAAAGAAACAAAATTAAAAACTACAAGAAAAAAAACATATAACATATAAAGGCAAACCTACTAGAATAGGTTTTTTCAATGGAGATTTGATTTTTCAATGGAGAGTCCAAAAGTCAGAAAGGCCTGGGTGGATGCTCTACAAACGCTAAGAGACACAGATGCCATCCCAGATTATTATATCCAGGAAAACTTATAATCACAAAAGATGGAAAAAAAGGCATTCCATGATAAAACAAATTTAGGCAGTATCTATCTACAAATCCTTACTTACACCTGAAGTAATCACACCCAAGAAAACACAAGGAATAAGTAATCTCAGATCAGTAAGTCACAAAGTGGAGGAAAAACCCTACACCACAACAAAATAATAATAATCAACAAACACTGTCCATTGATAACTCTGAACATCAGTAGTCTCAAATACCCAATAAAAACACACAGGCTAATACTGAATTTGAAAACAGGATCCATTCTGCTGCATCTAAGAAACACATCTTAACATCAAGGATAGACATCATTTCAGGGTCAAAGGATGAAAAAAATGTATCCCAAGCAAATGGACCTAAGAAGAAGCTGGTGAAGTTATTTTAATATTTGACAAAATAGACTTCAAATCAAAACTAATCAGAAGAGATAGGGAAGGACATTACATAATCATCAAAGAAAACAATGTAGCAAGAGGACATTGCAATTTTTAACATTTGTGCTCAAAACACAGGGACACCAAAGTTTGTGAAAGAAACACTACTACAGCTTAAATCACATATTGACCCTCACTCACTGATAGTGGGAGACCTTTTAATACCCTACTCCCGCCACCTAAAAATAAACAAAAGACAAAAATAGAGAAATACTGGAGCCAATTGGCGGTATAAACTGAATGAATGTAACAGATATTTACAGAACATTTCACCCATACACAAGCACCTCACAGAACTTTCTAAAAAATGGCCACATTCTCAGACATAAAGCAAGTCTAAGAGATACATGAAATTTGAAATAATACCTCGCAATCTATGAGACCACCATGGATTAAAGTTGACTACGAACAACAGCAGAAACAGAGGAAGGCTTACAAACTCATGCAAACTGAGCAATTCAATGAAAAGTGGGTCAAGACAGAAGTTAAGAAATTAAATACTTTTTTTTAAAATTTTCAAGACAAGGTTTCTTTGTATAGCTCTGGCTGTCCTAGAACTAGCTCCGTAGACCTGGCTGAACTTGAATTCACAGAGATCTGCCTGTTTCTGTCTCTTGAACACTGGGACTAAGGGCATGTGCCACCACTACCCAACCTTATAAATATTGTGTTTTCATTTTGTTTTTTCTTTTTGGTTTTTTGAGACAAGGCTTCTCTTTATAGTCCTGGCTGTTCTAGAACTTGCTCTGCAGACCAGGTTGGCCTCAAACTCCAAAAGATCTGCCTGCTTCTGCCTCCCAAGTGTCAGGATATACCATCACCACTCATTAAGTACTTCCTATAGTTGAATGAAAATGAATACACAACATACACAGACTTATAGAACACAATAAAGGCAGCCCTAAAGTCAAGTTATTAGCACTAAGTTCCTAAATAAAAATATTGGAGAGATCTCATATTAATAATATTAATGGCACACACAAAAGACACAAAATCTCTAGAACAAAAAGAAGAAATAACACTTGAAAAAAGTAAGCAGAAAGAAAAAAGTTGGGGGCTGAAATTAAGAAAATAGAAACAGACAAAAAATAACAGCAACAACAACAACAAAAACAGAATCAATGAAACAAAGAATTGATTCTTTGAAAAATCAATAAGATTGGAAAACCCCTAGCCAATTTAAGGCAGAGAGAAGATCAAAATGAACAAAATTGGAGACAAAAAAGGGATCATAAAGAAAGCCAAATGAGCAAAGACCTCTCTTCCCCCAAATTGGAAAATCTAAACAAAATGGGTAATTTTGTTGACATAAACCACCTACCAAAGTTAAATTAAGAACAGACAAGCAATCTAAACCTACCTATTGCCCCTAGTAAAAAAAAAGCAATCATTAAAATTTCCCCCCCCAAAAAAAACAAAAAAAAAAACCAAAAAAACAGGCTAAGAAGACCAGATAGTTTTAGTGCAGCATTATATTAGACTTTCAAAGAGTTAATCCCAATACTTCTCAAATGATTCCACAAACTAGAAACAGAAGGAACATTTCCCAATTCTTTTTTTGAGGTCACAGTTACAAAGACCCAACAGAGAAAGAAAATTACAGATCTCTATGAACATAAATGTGAAATTCTCAATAAAACACATGCAAAATAAATCCAAGAACACATTAAAAAGATCATCCACCATGATCAAGTAGAATTCAATCCAGAGATTCAGGGATGGTTCCATAAGTAAATCAGTACATGAAATCTACCATATAAACAAACTGAAAGAGAAAAACCACATAATCATCTCCTTAGATGCAGGAAAGGTCTTTAGCAAAGTCCAATGCCCCTTTATAATAAAAACTCCAAAAAGATTAGGCATACAAGAGACATAATTCAACTGCAGAGAGTGAGAGACCTTGGAATACTCAGTCATAAAATGGATGTCTCCATCAAATTCCTTCCCTTGAGATCAGGGAATCCTTCATAAGGGGAGGTGGAAGTATTGCAAAAGCCAGAGGAGATGGAGACACTAAGGAAACAAGCCCTTTAGAGTGTGGATTCTGATGGGAGGAAAGGGAACAGAATCTCAGAGGAGTTGGGAAGGGGAAACTGTGATTAGAAAATGTTGAATGAAAAAAACATGTTTTCAATAAAAGAAAGAAAAAAGCAGACTGAAGAGGATATTAACTTAGTAAAATGATTTAATCTTTATATTCCTTGTTTTATATTTCAGTCATGAGGATTTTTCAAAAGTATTAATGTTTAAAGTTAATCATTAAGCTTCCATGGAAAAACTTTCTATTACTTATTTGTAATTAATTTTATTTTGACAAGCTGTTGCTTTCATAAACACTCACATAGACATGCTAGAAATGATTAGAAATACACAGAATCATCAAAGCATCTACGGAGTTGGAGAGTTGCTCAGTGATTAAGCAGCACCTACTGCTCTTGCAGAGGACAGAGTTTGGTTCCCAGCAGCTCAGCAGCTCACAATAGCCCATGACTCTAGCTTCAGCGTATCTGATGCCTTTCTTCTTGTCTCTGTTGGCAGCTCTGCTCATATGCACATGCTACCAAAAGACATATATGAATGCACATCATTTTTAAAAATTATTCCAAACCCTTGTATGCAGAATGTAAATAAATAGACTATGAACTGCATGCTGAGAAGCTTAGTTCTGTGTCACTAGCTCTGATTTCCTTCAGAGGTCTAATGACAAAGAGTCAAAGAAAATTCCAATCAAGCTCCATATCAAGCCTAGCTAGATCCACCATAACCAACTATGCATGTGCAAGTTACTTGGACATTTCATCCCTCTCTCTCTCTCTGGTATAAAATGGAGTTGGTCTTTTCTTTGTTATTAAGTGGAGTTACTTGAACTAGCCAATCTTACTAATTAGGATTTCTAATTATAACAAAAATTTAAATCAATGTGACTTAACCAATTTTTTGTTTAAAAAAGTTTTTATTTATTTCACATACCAACCATAGATTCCTCTTTCATCCCTCCTCCCACTCCCCCTAGCCTTCCCCACCCCAGTCCACCCCCCATCCTCTCCTCCAAGAGGATAAGACTTCCCATGGGGAGTCAGCAGCACCTGGTACATTCAGTTGAGGCAGGGCCAAGTCCCTCTCCTTTGCACCAAGGCTAAGAAAGCCATCCCACCATAGGTAACGGGCTCCAGAAAGTCAGATCATGCACCAGGAATAGATCCTGATCCCACTGCCAGAGGCCCCTCAAACAGACCAAGCTACACAACTGTCTCCTATGTGCAGAAGGCCTAGTCTGGTCCCAATGCAGGTTCCACAGCTGTCTGTCTAAAGTTTGTGTGTAGTGGGTAGCTGTTCCAGTTTTGACCTGGAAATACCACCCCCTTTGAGGCTTCTGTAACTGTCATGCCTACAAGACGGAGCCGAGAGAGGACCCCTGAAGACCCGGGATCCAAATGGGGGAGCTCTCTTGGTTCCCGGACCCTGGACACTGGAAGTAGACCGAGCAGAGTTCTCCAGAAAACACTGCCGGACTGCTCTACATCTTTCCCAGACCCTGTAACCTATTCCTTCACTTGTAAGTTACTGCACAAAATAAACCTCCCTTTTAACTACATGGCGTTGCCTTAATATTTGTGAGTTTCTAGTAGCTTGGTTTAGTTGTTTCTGTAGATTTCCCCATCATGATCTTGACCACCCCCTTGCTCATAGATTCACTCTTCCCTCTCTTCCACTGAACTCCTGGAGCTTAACCTGGTGCTTGGCTGTGGATCTCTGCATCTGCTTCCATCAGTTACTAGATGAAGGCTCTATGATGACAAAGTATTCATCAATCTGATTACCGCAGTAGGCCAGTTCAGGCACCCTCAAATATTTTAAAAGGGTTTTGGGGGGAGTTTATCAACTTAAGAGTTCTTCCTCTTTTAAAATTCTGGCAACTCAGAGGTTAATATTCCTTAACTGGCAATGAGTGGGCAGTCCTAAAAATAACATTGTTTTATCATACCTGACCATGAAATATGTAACTGAGGTCAGCAGCATATATTTGGGTAATGTACCATTCATCCTTTCCTTTATGTTGGTTGGGCATGGTAGGGGGAGAGGAGACCACTCCCTCCCAATTCTATGGGCTAGTCATTGTCAGAAAAGTTTTTCTTACTGAAATGGAGAAAAGGGATTTTTTGATACATAAAATTAGCCAGCAGCCATTTCCATATGTTAAAGATCATATTGCATATATTAAAGATGATGATACACCTGGTTCTGAGACTTAACACCTATTAAATAATCCTGATGATTTGCTTTTTCATATGCTGTCAGTCCTCTGTTAGCTTGGCATGTCTTAAATGTGAAGGTTGCTAATATTAAAATGCCAAGCACAACTGTTAGTCATTTTATGGCATGATCATTTCTTACTATAAACAAAAGTTAAAAGAAATGTAAGGAAAGCCACTTTGCTATATAACATTCCTTATCCTAGACATAATTCCCAAGATAGTGTTCTCAAACAGTGTTGATGAAAGCTGTAGGGTACTGTTTCTTCGTTTAACTGTAACTTCAGAGGCACACATAAGGCTAAGTGCTTCTAAGCAATGTCCACAGGAAGAAACTCTACACAGCCTACTGTCCATACTGCAACAGGGAAGGGGAAGAGCCTGGGAGAATAATGTTATGCTTTCATAAGATCAAAGATAGCCAGAGCTCACTTTTGAGTTACTACATGGTCTGTTTTAGTCACTGTTGAGTAAAGTAGTTTTTAAGATCCACATGTTTTGAGTGCAAGGGGTGAACATTATGAATGATGTTTTCAAGTATGATTGAACAACATTCTTACTAAAAGCAAAGAAATGAAGGGAAAAAGACATACCCAGAAAACCATGAAAGATTGACACATTGTGAAAGCATCAGTCAGACCAAGTTATACTGAGAGACGTACTGTTTCTCAAACAAAGTCTAAAATCATTTCTGAAGATTTTGTCAGGGTTGTTTAGGCTCAATGAGGAAAACACAAAGTAGCTAACTCCCTTTTTTCAAGCAGATGGAGGAATTCCACAAAATTGAAACTTACTATGATTTCCTTTTTTCATGGTGAACAGAATGAAATAAAATAGCATTAAATTAAGTCAGAAGCAATTTAGGGAGGATATAATGAAGATCTTTTGGGGTCTCAAAATAGTAACAGAGCGTATGCCCTCCAGTGAAACACTGTAAACTCTGGCTTTCATGATAAGCAGAATGAAGGAGGAGGAGGATGAATAGGAAAAAAGTGAAAAACAGAACAAAACAGGGGAGGAGGAGAAGGCTGCATCCCCAGTTCAGAGCTGAAACAGTTGCATTTTCTCACTGTCATTCCTATCACTTCAACTACATCAATCATCATTTCCACCCTTCACCCATTCCTTTGTCTTATACAGGGGAGATTCCGCTTTCGTCTAAACCACAAGGTTTCTAAACTGTTGCTGAGGACAGGCTGAAAAGAAATTGAATGGAGCTTGGAATAAGCTATACAGGGCTGGTGATGTCTCAAATGTGGGGTAACTTAACACCAAATAACTTGGGTTCTGGGATGTGGTAAAAAAAAAAAAAACCCACACCCAGATAATAGTATGATTAGGAACTGTAGAGCGAGTTCAAGCCTTCCTATGTGGAGTCAAAGGGATATAAGGGCAGAAAATAAGGGAAAGAAACTTGAGCCTGCTTTTATGGGGACCTGAATCATTGTTGACTGCACATAAAGATATGGGGACAATATGGCATTGCCAGCACTAGGAAACAGGGCAGGAAATCCTTATAAATGTTCCTCTTTAAGACTGTAAGCCTGGATACATGTACAAATACTGCTGAAGCTTCAACCCTATGACCTTAGCACTAACTAAAGGAAGGGAAATGATAAGCACGGCAGGACAAGGAGAGTCCTTGCCAACACAGCAATGGTGTAGAACCACAGTTCTCAAAAGGAAAAGCAGATTGCAGAGTAGCTCTGATCTAGCATTGCTGAGAAACCCCAAACATAGGCCTTACAAGAAACAAGGCAATCAACTCCATGGGGCCCAGGACAGGTCAGTGGCTGCAGAGAGATGGTGTGGTTCAAAGTGGGGCAGGGTGGGCTGACTCTGTACATAAAATGGACGAGTCAAGTTAGTACTTGTGCATCTAAAGTGATAGACATGTTTACTACCACGAGATCAACAAGCTGACTACTGCTTGTCGAAATTATACCACAAAGGTCTTGACTCAGAATTAGGCAAGGAGGTGGGAGATAAATTTGGCATTCATGCAAAGAAATGAGTCCTCTGTATCCCTTCTTTCTTCTCTCCTCTCTTCCCCTCCCTCCAGCCTGTCAAACCTTAAGGATATCGTTTCTTTGTCTTGAGAGAAACTTGAGAAAATTTCACAACTTTTGGTATATTTCCCCTCTGTTCATTTCTGTGCCTTATTTAAGCAAGTCCTTTGAAAATCAGAAACTTGGCATTGTTCTTGTCTTTCTGAAAAGAATCTTCCCTCCCACAATTGTTCTTCTGTTAGAAATGCTGATTGTGATTTCTCTAAAGAAGTTTTATTAAATGTGTCTTTTCATAGCTTTTTACAGATCCCCAAACAAAAATAACATGATTTGATATAATAATTTCAGAAGAAAGTTATTTAGAAATTTTGAGTCATGGGAAGGTAGAAGGCCAATTTTTTAAGTTTACCAGGTACTTGCTAGGCATATTATTGTTTTCCACTTGGAGACCATCGATCATGGAAAAGCAAGATTTGCCCTGGATCTCTCTGTCTGTAAATCATTAATCCACTTCATCTTTTAATCACTTTTAGTTCACATTGCAAACTAGAATAATTCTCTGTGCTTAAAGAACCGTAAAAGTCTATCTGCAACAGCAAAACCTCAGACAATCTCCTATGAAACTCTGGATACTGTGAAACTTGGCTGCAGGTATCACATCCCAAGCTCCACCAGTCAACAAACCTACGGCTCTTTCTAAAGGACCCTTCTAATTTCCCATTGGAAAATTTAGTATATTAAATCATATGTGGTCACAATAATCTGTATTCTTGTACTTGGTAAGACTAGATATATCCCAATATTATAGGGTTTTACTCATAAGCAATGGGCCATCATTTTCCACCAAAATAATACTATGAATAAATATTAAATAACAAACAGATGCTTAAAATATGTACTTCAATTAAAATCCCTAGTAATGCACATATGCGCATGCATGAGCATGTGTGTGTGTGTGTGTGTGTGTGTGTGTGTGTGTGTGTGTGTGTGCGTGTGTGTGTGCACGCGTGCGAGGGCACAGGGGCTCCTTCCACCTTCACGGTTCACTCCATCTTTTGGATTTCCAGGCTAAAAAAGGCTCAGCCACACTGATGGGCAGACAGAGAGTACGGTGTTCTTTCAATAGTCTCTTCCCATTGTCATTTCACTTCTAGATTCTTATACAAAAAGAAAACCAAACTGATGGAATGGAAAAGAAGAAGTGCCTCCTAGAAATCAGCTCAACTTTTCTCCATTGGGAGCACAAGTGAATCCCTGACAAAACATAAAAACTGGCCCCCTTTCCAGCCTGTCTCTCTTGTTTTTAGAAATGAGTAAGTCTTTCAGTGCTGCTGTATGTTACAGTGTAAGGATTTAAGGACCACCTCTTGTCTCCTACGCTGGCATTCAAGTGCCTCTAATCCCATACCCTGCTCACATTAGAATCTCCTCAATGCTGAGAAAAGTGCCTCTTAGCGTATCAGCTTACATCATTGCATTCAACTGTTTCTAATCACCTATGGGGATGTGTCTTAAATAGCTTGGGATTCCCATTGATGTTTTGATTAGTACTTTGCTCATTACAGAAGCTCAGCAATTCTGTGTGAAATAAATAGGAAGACACAGATAAGGGACATTGATCCACTGTAAGTGGACCTGAGTCTTACTTCTCCTGTGTTAAAAGAATAGTGTTTGTTTGTATTTGAAGGACTGGAGCTACCTAATAAATGATACTTTCTTCAATACTTGCTGGGACCAAGTGAAGGTGCCAAGGAAATAGATGGATGTCTAGAAAGGACACTCTGGTGGTTTGAAATAAAATGGCCCCCAAAGGGGTGGCCTTGTTGGAGTAGGTGTGGCCTTTTCGGAGGAAATGTGTCACTGTGGAGGTGGGCTTTGAGGTCTCATATATGCTCAAGAAACTGCCCAGTGTCTCAATTAATTTCCTGTTGCCTGCAAGATGTACAACTCCCAGCTACTACTCCAGCCCATGTCTGCCTGCCTGCATGCCATGTCCCACCATGATGATAATGAACTAAACCTCTGAAAATGTAAGCCAAATGTGATTGGTTGACTGAGGAAGAGAAGACTAGGGCCTGGTTTACTGATGGTTCTGCACGTTATGTAGACATTAACCAAAAGTGAAAGGCTGCAGGTTGCAACCCTTTTCTGAAACACCCCTGAATGATACCTGTGAAGGGAAGTCTTCACAGTGGGCAGAACTCTGTGCAGTACACATGGTCATATATTTTATTTAGGAGGATAAATGGCCAAATGCATATTTGTTCACTGATTCATCAGCTGTAGTAAATGGATTGACTGTATGGTCAGGGAATTGAAGAGCTTAATTGGAAAATGGGCAAGCAAGACATCTGAAGAAGAAGTATGAGGATAGATCTCTCCAAATGGGCAAAGGATGTGAAGAATCTTTTGTCCCATGTAAGTGTCCATCAAATGGTGACTTTAGCTGAGTTCAGTAGTCAAGTAGATAGGATGACCCATTCTGTGAACAGTCATCCTCTTTTCCCAGCTATTCCTGTCTTTTCACAGTGGGCCCATGAACAAAGTGGCCATGATGGCAGAGATAGGATTTATGCACGGGTTTGACAACATAAACTTCTACTCATTAAGGCTTACCTGGCTATGGCTGCTGTTGAGTGCCAGATCTGCCAACAGCTGAGACAAACAATGATCTCCAGATAGGGCACCATTCCCCGGGGTGACCAGGTAGAGACTTGGTAGCAGGTTGACTACATTGGACCACTCCCTCCATGGAAAGGACAATGCTTTGTCCTTGCTAGAAATGATACTTAATTCTGGTTAAAGATTTTCCTTTCTTGCATGTAATGCTTCTGCCAAAACCACCACCCAAGGATGTATAGAATGCCTTACACACTATCATGGTATTCCATACAGTATTACTTCTGACCAATAAACTCATTTCACAACCAGAAAAGTACAACAGTGGGCCAATGACCATGGAATCCACTGGTCATACAATCTTCCCCACCATCCTGAAGCAGCTAGCCTGATAGGAAGATGGAATGGCCTTTTGAAGTCACAGTCACAGTGTCAATTAGGTAGCAATAGCCTGGGGGTCTGGAGCAGGGTTCTCCAAAAAGCAGTATATACTTTGAATCAGTGTCCAATATATGATATAGTTTCTCCCATAGCCAGGATCCATGGGTCAAGGAATCATGGATTGGGAAGGGGGAACAGTTCCACTCACTATCACTCCTAGTAGCCCACTAGGAAAATATTTGCTTTCTGTTCCCATGACCTTAAGTTCTACTGGCCTAGAAGTTTTGGTTCCAGAGGGAGGAGTACTTCTGCCAAGAGCCACAACAAGCATTCCATTGAACTGGAAGCTCAGACATCCCCCTGGCCACTTTGGACAAAACCAACAGGCTAAGAAAGGAGGGATGATTGATCCCTCCTTGTGAAATTGGATTGTTTATCCACCATGGAGTTAAGAAAGTTTATGTTTGGAGTACAGGAGATTCTTTAGGGCATCTCTTGGTGCTGCCATGTCCTGTGGTCCTGTGATTAAAGTCAATGGGAAACTACAACAGCCTAATTCAGACAGGATGACAAAGGGCACAGACCCATCAGGAATGAAGGTATGAGTCACTACTCCACAAAGAGAGCCAAGATCTTCTGAGGTTCTTGCTGAAGGTGGAGGAAATACATACTGGGTAGTAGAAGAAGGCAGTTATAAATACCAGCTATACCATGTGACCAGTTGGAGAAATGAAGATTATAGTTGATGTGAGTGCCTTTGTAGTATTTTCTTAAGAATGCATTTGTATAGATAATTGTGTTTTCTTTCAGTTTCTTTATCATGTGTTGTAACATCAATTAAGAGAATATTAGTGGTTATTATATTTAATTTTGAGTTACTAAAAGAATATCCCCCTAGGGACATTGCCACCTGTTCTAAATTTATACATTTATACATTTGCAGTTGTGGGAGGAATAGTTATATCATGTTAGGTATAATTATGATCTGGTTAAATATATAATGTGTTTGCAATTGAATGTGGGATAGTTATGTTTAGGCATTATTATGACCTGGTCATTTTTTCACTTAGAAATTAATAATGACATAATGAGATATAATTGTGTGTCATGTTGACAAAGGGTAGACTTGTGGTGGCTATTATTGGTTGTCAACTTGACTACATCTGGAATGAACTACGATCCAGAAATGGAAGGCACACCTGTGAGAAATTTTTTGCTTGGTTTGAAGTGGATGAATCCACTTTTAGTCTGGACCTTTGAAATTGAAGACACATGCCCTTGATCTGGATCTTGAAGCAGGAAGACAGATGGCTTTAATCTAGATCTTGGTGTGGGAATATTCAGCTTTAATCTAGGATGTTCCTTCTGCTGGAAGTCTATATAAGGACATAAAGAAGGAAGCTTTTGTTCTTTGCCTGCTTACCTTCCATTGCTAGTACATCCATTCCTGCACTGGCATTAGAATCTATTTCTCTGGGATTCCAGTATACACTGAAGACCAGCTGAGACATCCAGCCTTGTGGACTGATCAACTGATGCATTCTTGGACTTCAGTTCACAGTCAGTCATTGTTGGATTAACTAGACTGACTCTGTAAGTCATTTCAATAAATACCATTTACCCATTTAGATAGATAGATAGATAGATAGATAGATAGATAGATAGATAGATAG
>CABHPQ010118386.1:0-17611 GCA_902168405.1 Peromyscus aztecus | reverse complement strand
ACCCTCCATTGTCCTGTGAGTCTGTACTTAAGGTTTCTTCCCTCTTTCAATAAACGGCATTCGGCTTTCTGCTGAGGCGAGTGACCTGCTGTCTCTGTCTCTGTTTTTAATCCACAGTCCCTCGCTCGGATACGGTGAACAGTTTGCGGTAACGCGGGCGTTACCCGCAACAGTGGGAAGTGATGAGGGACCCCAAAACTCACACGGGGAAAGGAGAGAACCGAGTTCCACACGTTGTTCTCTGACCTCCACATATGTGCTTGCTGTGGCATTTATGTACACAGACACATAAATAAATGCAATTTAAAATTGGAAAGAGGGACATTTGTGTCCATTCCCATCTTCCATGGCTGCTATTCAGTCACATGGACCTAGCAGTCCTGTCTCTTCAAGTCAGTCCCTACAAACCGCAGCCAGCTCTCATGGGATGACCGTTAGCATCTGCCAGCAGAGGTGGGGTTCTCTGCACAAGGGTCTGATGGGATGAAATGTAGGATGTGTCACGGCAAACAGCTGTAGGTGGTCTCTCTGGTAGACGCAGGAAGGGACAGATCTCAGCCTGCTGCTGCCGTCACTGTCACTGGTGCCACCACCCTTCAAAGATGGGGCTATCTATTCCACTCCCCACACCCTTCCAGCAATGTGCCTGGTACCCCAAACATGGAGACGTGACAGCTGTTTTCCCTCCCCTTGGATACGGACCTCAGCTTACCACCGCTGGACCAGTGGAGAACAGTGGACAGGACGGATGCTAAGGACAGATGAAAAGGTCTCAGCTTTCACGCTGCTTCCCATGTCTTTCCACTTCCCTGCTCTCAATGCTCACCTCAGGAATCCAGTCACCATAAAGTGAGGAATTCTGCCATGGCCCCCGTGGAAAACTACACGGTAAGGCACGGAGGCTCTCAGGCAGCACGCAGCCCGAGATCTACACTTCTGTAGTGAAGGGTGAAGTTTCTGAAGATCCCACTCCAGGCTTCCAGGTTTCCCACTAAAGCCCTAGTCACCGTGGGACAGAAACAAGCCATTCATCTCTACACTATCCTGACCAACTTCCAGAATCCATGCATTTCCTAAGTGTTTGTTTTAAGTCACTAGGTTTGGGGGTGTTACTCAGCCATTGTCATTTGAGCATGTGCAGACACAGCAGTGCCGTCTGTCTGAAGAAAGAAAATGTCTAAACCTAGAGCATCCATTGTGACTTTGCAAATATCTGTCAGTGGCTCCAGGGCTTGACCTATGAGCTCTGCAGTCTAAGAAACACTGTCAAAGTCACCCTCCCACTCTCTGGGCTAGTTCATCGTATCTTCCTCTCCCTCAAGCCGTGCCCTAGACCCACACGAAGGTGTCAAACTGTTGCTATGAAATCCGCCCCGTATCTCTCTTCTCGTGCATCTTCTCAGCGGGGAGGATGGGCTTTTTGAAATCAAACCTGTAGGCTTGTGGGCTTTTGTGAGACTCGTACATGAGGTGCTAGGTGTGCAGTCGTTACACATTTGTGCCCAACAGTGTGTGCTGACTAAAAGTAGTGTGTGTTCGGGAATTAAAATTAAGTAAGAAAAACCAAAAACCTCAAAGTGTGCAGAGAAGTAGAGGTCCCCCCCATTCCCTCTTCTCATCCCCAGGTCTATGCACTATCAACACTCAGGACAGTGTACCATCCTGCACACACCCCAAACGAGACAGCTTGGTTTCATATCTTCAGTTTGACTTCAGAGGCTTGTTGTGAAAGTTCACAAACAAACCACTTAAATAATCTAACTCGTAGAGAACGTCAATGAGTTATCTACTTCCAGTACCATCATCATCACCATAATCATCACCATCATCACCACCATCACCATCATCACCATCATCACCATCACCACCACCATCATCACCACCATCACCACCATCACCATCACCACCATCATCACCACCACCACCATCATCACCACCACCACCACCATCACCACCACCATCACCATCATCACCATCACCACCATCACCACCATCATCATCACCACCATCACCATCATCACCACCATCATCACCACCATCACCATCATCACCATAATCATCACCATCATCACCATCATCACCATCACCACCACCATCACCATCATCACCATCACCATCACCATCATCACCACCATCACCATCATCATCACCACCATCATCACCATCACCATCATCACCACCATCACCACCATCATCACCAATGATCTCTGTAGCCTTGAAGGAGTTAAGAAATGGGCAATGGTGGAAGAAACCTAAAGTTAGGGGAGTTTTCTCAGATCAAAGTTGAGGAATGTCTGGGCCCATAGCGTTCTGGTAGTGATAGCTCATATTGGAGCTTGGCTCACGCCACTCCTGCCTATCCATTTAGGGGTGCCTTGACCCTAACCACTTATGGGTGCTCTCACCAGGTAGAAGTGTAGAGTTCAGTGTTACAAATCACATTTTTTTTTTGATTTTCTTGAGATAGGGTTTCTCTGTGTAGCTTTGCGCCTTTCCTGGAACTCACTTTGTAGACCAGGCTGGCCTCGAACTCACAAAGATCCGCCTTCCTCTGCTGAGAATAGGAGAATCAAAAATAATTAAACTCTTCCATACAATAGAAAAATCAGCAACAGCCTGGTGCAATCCCAATAGTGTAAGAATGCTAACAAACTGTGAGAAGAAAATATATTTACTCAGTTTTAGCAACCTTCTCTTTCACCTTTCATAGGATTTCATGAGGCTGTGTCTAAGCAGGTGTCTAGTCTCTCCTGTTTCTCTGCATGACCCACAGCGGTTAGCCGCACCCGCACCAATGCTCACCCAGTGACTGCTGTAGCCTGCCTCTACTCACATGGGAACACCAACAGAGGGCACAGTGCTGTCTGGCCTCATATGACAGCCCTGCATCTCTGATGTCGTGAGCTGGGTGTGGTTAACAACTCACGATCTCCTTTTTGTATCAGTCTGGATGCCTTTCTATCCGTCAGAAGTCAATAGAAAAAGCTGACTGAAAATAGCTTGACTGATAAGGAAAACTGACTCTCTTGCCTAAGCAGAAGCAGGAGGGAGTCCCAGGACTGTCAGTGAGGGATGCACAGTGAATTCAACAGCTTTCTCAGGAAAAGAAAAACAAAATCAAAAGCCTTTCCTGAAGTGTTCAGCGCCCCCAGACTTCACCTGATTTCTCTTTGGCCTGAGTAGGGCCATGTGACCAGGTCAAACCCGATCACTGACAGCAAGAGTGGAGTTACCAGGATCAACGTAGTGTTCGCTTGAAGAGTAATCCACGTGCGTGCACCTGGGAGAACAGGGAGGAGGATGTGCTGAAGGTGCTAATTCCTTTCTCTTTTTCATTCCCAACCGGATTCTTCAGCGACACACACAACTGGACACCATAATGTTCAACAGAATTGAGTGGGTTGAAACAGAAAAAACAAGAAAACATAAAATAAGGTTGAAATATGATCAGCTACCAAGATTTCCAGCCACAATGCCCTCTACGTTTGTTAAAGGTGAGCCACAGGGTGGGTCTAGTTGCCCATTTAGAGTGCCCCCCAGCAGCACTGAAGGAGGGCATAGAGGCACAAAACGGCCAATTGGTATGCTCTGTTTGGGCCTTATGAATATTGTTTGCGTAGTTTTCAGTTGGTCGCTGTACTAATCTGTGTTCTGTCTCAGAACAGGCTGAGCACTGTGTAAAGAGGTATGCTTAGTTCACAGTCTTGGAGGCTGACCACCCAGCCTGTTTGAGCTGCATCCCCTGCCCCGCTACACACACAAATCACAGCATGGTGGAGAGCGGAGGGAGGCAAGCTCTTGGTGCCTGCTAACAACTCCCTTCTCCACTCACTCTACAAGACCATCCTAATCCCATTAAGATGGCCCCAAACGACCTGACCACTAGGTCCTCCTCCCAAAGTTCCACTTCTCAGACCCACCGTATCAGGGATTGACACAGACATGCAGTTGTCAACCTTAAAAAACCGAAGCTGCCGAGCTGGAGAGAGTTAAGAGGACTGTCTGCTCCTCCAGAGGACCTGAGTTCTCTTCCCAGCACCCACACAGTGCCTCACAGCCATCCTTAGTTCCAGTTCTTGGGATCTGACATCCTCACTGGCCTGCTCTGGCACCAGGCACTTGTGTGGAACACAGATATACATGCAGGCAAAACACTTACCTGAACATTTGGAATTTTTTTTTTCATTTTTTTTCGAGACAGGGTTTCTCTGTGTAACAGTCCTAGCTGTTCTGGAACTCACTTTGAAGAGCAGGTTGGCCTCAGATTCACAGAGATCCACCTGCTTCTGCCTCCTGAGTGCTGGGATTAAAGGCCTGTGCTACCATGCCTGGTGAAATAATTTTTTTAATTAAAGATAAATTGAAGCTGACTGTGGTTAGTGTGTGCCTGTAATCACAGTACTGAGGCTAAGGCAAGAGGATTGGTCCATGTTTGATACCAGCCTAGGCTATAATATACTGAGACCTTGTTTAAAAGAAAAAAAAATCAATATTTAAAAATATCTTATATTTTAAAGATATATGATATCTTTAAAGATATCTATATCTATAAAGATATTTTATCTATAAAGATAAAAATATCTTATATTTTTAAAAATCTGTATTTGTGGGGCCTGGGGCTGTAGCTCAATTGATAGAGTGTTTGCTTAGCATGCACTGTTATTACACACAGCCCTGTGTACTATCCCGTGATAATGGGAGAATTCCATGAGAGTCTGCTTAAGGGGTATTAGGTATTTATTAAGATATAAAATAGGGAAGTACACACATGAACACAGAACCAAGAAAACAGCTGAAGTCGTCCTCTGTTCTGTCCAGAGTGAATGCACCTGGTCGTCCAGTGTCAGATCACACCAAGAAGAGGAACATGATCCCTCTCCCTTTTCTTTTAATAGGTCACATATGCTGGCAAGAAGCACCGCCTCTTTCAGGCCAGATAGCCCAAGGTCATGGGCAGAGCAAATACCACTACACTTCCCCTTTTTGTCTAAATAAGAAAGTTCTAAACCTGATACAAACTATATACAATAAGAACAATTATCAAGTATTGTCCAGGAGAAATGGATAGCAGCATAAACAAAAAATGGAATTACAACCAACAAGAACAGTGTCAAGTAAGAAACACACTAAATGTCCAGATCATACTAAATGGCAAATTATAGAGATTACTCCAACAGCTGTCCTATCCTGAAGAATCTGAATCTAGTACCTAATTTGCTCTTAGCTAAGGTACGAGAGGATAGTAACTGTAACTATCTAGTCTTCAACCCCAGCAAAGATCTGAGAAGGAAAATAACATTACCTGAGTATACAAAACTACAAGCAAGCAATTTCTGAAAAAATGCAAGAAATGACAGACAGCTGGCTGCCTGGACAGTCACCCAATGTTTCTGTGAAACACTGGGGTATCCACTTTTAGCTATAGGCCTAGAGTATCTGACAGACCATTTTGAGAATCAGAATATTTTGAAAGACCATCTTACCCTGTCTTGGCAAGGTTCAGCAGTCGCTTTTCCTTGTGTCCTGCTCGTCTGGATTGGACAGCGTGCTTACTGTCAGCAGTCAAGGCAAGGGCAGTTCTTTGCCCAAGAGGTCATTTTTGTCAAGAAGACACACTCCATATGGAGTGTCTTCGATGCCCATCATCTTCTCAGGAGTAGATCAGGGGGGCCAGAAGCAATCGTGTCTCATGTCAACAGAATTCTAAGTTATTAAAACATTTAAATGCCATATTCTCTGTGTCTTTGAAGTGTTTGAAGATTACCTATCCATCTGAAATATATCTCTGTTTCTCTAGAAAAACCTAACTAACATGGCTATAAGTAAGACAAGCATGGGTGACTATTAACCTGTAATTCTTATTAACTTAAACAACTTAAAAACTAACGCTTCACATTATAAAAATAAACAATCTGTAAACAGAAGTACAGTGTAAGGACAATGACCTCGAATTTGTGACAGTATACAAAATATTTTAATCAGAGGTTGAAATGTATAGTGCAACATGACAACAATATCCTTAATATGTATCAATATACAAAATATACTAAATGAGGTAGAACATATGTACAGTATGACAAATATAATTTTATAATTGTATCAATATACAAAATATTTCAAACAAGAGTAGGAACATATGTACAATATGACAAATATAGTTTTGTATTTGAATAATATGCAAATTATCTTAAACAGGAATGTAAAAATAATTTTACATTTGTATCAATATATGAGAATCCATACCAATGCAAATTACCTAAAGCTGATAGTTACTGATTAGTTTACAAGTAGGTCCAATAATCTGCCTTATTAGCCAATCCTATCTATTCTTCTTTTATCTTTTCCAAAAGAGATTCCTGAGTCTAAACTTTATTGTTCCACTCTCAGCCCTCTTACAACTTATAGCCAACCCCTAACAGATGACAATCATCCATAACCCTGAGAAAACAAAACCTGCTGGAGGAGGGGGCATCATGCCTATAATACTGGTACTCAGGAAGTGAGAACAGGAGGGACAGAAGTTCAGTGTCATCAGCAGTTACATAGTAAGTTCAAGCCCACTCTGGCTATGTGAGGCATGAGACCTTGTGAATATATAATATAACATAACATAACATAACATAACATAACATAACATAACATAACATAACATAATAAATATTGTAGCCAGAAGTTTTCCCGGGTCCTGCCTGGTCCGTAGCCACTCAGACCCAAGTAAACACACAGAGGCTTATATTAATTAAAACTGCTCAGCCATTAGCTCAGGCCTACCACTGAGCTCTTACACTTAAACTCAACCTATTTCTGTTAGTCTATATGTCGCCATGTGCTCTGTGGCTTTACCTGTGTACCATTACATGCTGCTCCCTAGACGGCAGGCTGGCGTCTCCTGACTCAGCCTTCCTCTTCCCAGAATTCTCCTTGTCTGTTTATCTTGCTATACTTCCTGCCTGGCTACTGACCAATCAGTGTTTTATTAAACCAGTGTACAAAAGCATTATCCCACAGCATTTCCCCTTTTCTGTTTAATTAAAAAGGAAGGTTTTAATTCTAACATAGTAAAATTACATATAACAAACAAAAATTACAGTTACAATATCTAGTCTATTTGTATTTTGTAAAATTAAAGAAAATATTCTATTTATCCTGTATTTGTGAGTCTAAAGTTTCATATCTACCTTATCTCTTATCATAACCAAGGAAAACCATAATTATAACTATCTAGTCTTCAACTACATCAAAGACCTCAGAAAGATATAATATTACCTAAGTAAACAGGAGATGCATTGTAAGCAACTTCTAAAATTCTGGAAATGACAGAGACAGCTGCCTGCCTGGACAGTTACCCAAAGTTCTTCTGGGCATCCATCTTCAGCCCATAGGCCTAGTCTCTCAGTCATTTTTTTCTCTGTGTCCTGTAGAATGTCTGGCAGTTTCTTCTGAGAAGCAGGAACCTGAAGGACCATCTCGCCTTGCAAAGTTCAGTGGTCATCTACCTATAGGTCCTGAATGTCCAGTTTATATGACATTTTGTCAAGTGGTCCAGGCAAGAAGTTTCTTGCCCAAATGGCTATTTCTGCCAAGAAGAAGATAAACTCCATATGGAGTAGTGTCTTTGATGACCATCTTTCTCTTTGAAGTAAATCAGTGCTGCCAGGAGCAGACATATCTAAATGTCCAGAAAGTTTAAGTTTTTAAAACATTTTAAATGCCATATTCTGTAGGTCTTTGAAGTGTTTGAAGATTACCTAACTAATCAAATTATATATGTATACCTAGAAAACTTAACATGACTATAAGTTTGACTATCATAGAAGACTAATTATTAATCTGTATTTCTTAATTATCTATTGAGTTACATAAACATAATACCTTAATGAGAGTAGATATATATATATAGTATAACAAAATCAACTCTAAATTTGTATCAATAAACTAAAATCTATAGCAATGAAAATATTTTTAAACAAGTTGCTCTTTAAAAGTAGATTCAATAATCTACCCTTTCATCCTATCATATCTATATCCTATATTTGTGTATCATATCCTTCTTTCTTCTCTTAGAAAGAGATTGATTATGACCAATAACAATTTGTAACCAACAACCTAAACAAAGACAAACATTCATAATCTATTTTTTGGGAATGTGAGCGTAGTTTTCTAGGCTACTGTCTGATGATAGGAGGCGTTAGTAATCTTATAGGGACACAAAGAAAATTTTAGGATTATGGTCAAGTTCTGACTGGAGTAGTCTGTGATGCTGTATTCTCTGAGCCAGTTGCCTTAAAGTTGATTTTGGATGTTGGATGATCTGGGCCATGGTGTCATTGGAGACCTTTTAGGGGGTCTTGGCTGGTCAAACTTGATGTATCTTAATCTGGAACAAATCCATAGCCTCTTGTTTCTTGTGGAAGCAAAAGCAGAGCTTCCTTTCCAAAGCAACATATCCTTAGATCCAAATTTTGAAGTCAAGACGCCTTTAAAATATATATGTTGATTTAACTCAGCAGTTTTTACAATAAAATGTCTCTCTGTAGTTAAAAATCCCAATGACAACACAATCCAGATTCTCTGTGTAATATTCATCTTTATGTGGCTTATTTTTATATTACCTTTACTGTCTCTTTAAAGATTTTATTTTTTAAAACTTTCTATTTTTTATATAATGGTCTATATTTCTTTTCCTCTGTCTTTCAAGCCTATGTACATTTTTATACACATTGTAAACCATTTAGAGGTTTATTTAATCTGAATTTGTTTTATTGTAAATCTATTGCTTTAAACTGCAGTATTACTAGGACTGAAATAGCAGCTTTGGCTGCTGGCTCTGCCCACCTCAGCTTCCCAACATGGTAGAACTACATTTACAGTCAGCTCTGGGAACCAGGCTCACTGCCGGGCTCTGGGAGGCAGGGGGTCTATGCTTTTATCAAAGCAGCACGTAGCCCAAAAATCTTTCTTTCTTTTTTTTTTTTTTTGGTCTGTACTAGCAAAAAGCTAAATCCACCACACAGCATAATGTGTGGCTTGGAGATGCCTCTGTGTACTGGGCAGGAATCTGCCATGCTGCAGGTCAAGCCTGCACACCAGGAACCTACCATAGAGAAGCTCAAGCCCGCCAGCTGTGGCTGGCCTGAGAGAGACATCTAGGGAGCTGTTTTCAGCTCTGTTTTAGAATCTTTTTTTTTTTTAAAGCTTTCTCAGGTTTTAGGTGGGAAACTCTTGCCCCATGTTGGGCGCCATTTGTAGCTAGAAGTTTTCCTGTGTCCCGCCCTTTCCGCAGCCACTCAGACCCAAGCAAACACACAGAGGCTTACATTAATTATAACTGCATGGCCATGGCTCAAGCCTTTTGCTATCTAACTTTTATATCTTAAATTAGCCCATAACTATTAATCTATATGTCACCACGTGTTCTGTGGCTTTACCTGTGTCCCATTACATGTTGCTCCTTGGGCCGCTGGCTGGTATCTCTTAACCCAGCCTTTCTCCTCCCAGAATTCTCCTTGTCTGCTTATCCCACCTATACTTCCTGCCTGGCTACTGGCCAATCAATGTTTTATTAAACCAGTGTACAAAAGCATTATCCCACAGCAAAATATAATATATAATTAATATATATAATATATATAATATACATAATATAATTAATATAATATATTGCCTCAGTCCTGCTGAAGCCTAGGTTGGTCCTGAGACAGGAAAGGGGCATCAGTGTGAAGAAATGAAGTGTCCAACCACCAGATGAGTTTCACACAAGTGCCTGTCCCTAAATAACTCCATCCATCTTTATTTACACTTCAAAAACAAGCATGTTTTCCCCACCCTCCAGGACTAACCTCTGGACAAAACAAATATGTTTCTTCACAACCTTTACATCAAACAATTTCTAAACCTAAAACAACGCTCAGCATTTAGTTAATGTGGCTAAATATTGAGCCAGGCATATCCTGTCCTTACAAAGCTAAAAGGTGATAGACATAGGCACATATTCTCAACAACAATATCATTCAAAACTTAACAAAGCATATTTACAGAAATAGGGGTGATTTGCCATAAGCAGTTTTCACACAGTTGGCTTGTATTTCTCTAACTGTTCCCTTGTCCTACAGAAAGGTCCTGCACACCTAAGTCTCTCTATAAGAAACCTGAGAACCATCAGTTCCCTCCAAAGAATTTTAGGGGAAATTTTTAAGAAAAAAAAAATGGGGTTTCCAGGAATGATCACACCTGTCCTGTGTGTGACTAACAAAGTGAAACTAAGAACTGCCAAGAGAGTCCCCAACATTATGAGAGAAAAGAGAGCATGCTGGCTGCACGGTCCCAGCAGTATTCTGAGTTGTCCTGAGGTCCACTGGTTCTTGCCAAGTGAGAGATCAACTCCACAGGCCTTGCCTCATGGAGAACAGTTGAACAAGTGTTCATATGCTAATCCAAAACTAGACCACTTGGCTCCCAACATCTCATCATATCATATCATGTACACTAACGGGAAAGTAGCGGCCTTCTCTGAGCCATACCTGTGCTGTCCATCTCTCTATAAGACCTTCCCACCCACTTTCTTCATCTGTTAACTGCCACACCCACCTTCACAGTGTGGCCTGAGTTAGAGAGCTTCCAAGTCGTGGGACAGAATCCAACCTGTTCATCAGTCGAGAGTGGGTGTTCTCATCATCACAAAGCCAGACACATCCTCAGGCTCCCATTCCCATAGACCTCAGCAGGATTCCCTCAGGCCCCCCTCCCCACAAACCTCAGCAGGATTCCCTCAGGCCCCCCTCCCCACAGACCTCAGCAGGATTCCCTCAGGCCCCCCTCCCCACAGACCTCAGCAGAGCTCCTTCAGGCCCCCCTCCCCACAGACCTCAGCAGGGCTCCTTGAACACAGTGCAGGGCACAGGCCCAGGGAGTGAGCTATCTGTGACAGGGGACAGAACAGTGAGTTTCCACAGTTGTTTCCCATTTGGGTGAGGCTGGACCTAGTGCAGAAGGAGGGTCATGGGACTCAGGGAATAGGAAGCGTGTTGGGATGAAGACTAGATTTGGAGAAAAAGTCTCACTCAGAGTACAATTTTACAATCTGTTGCTATTTTGAACTCTGACTTTTTTTTTTTTTTTAAACTCAACACTTAAAGAAGGCTTGGCTTTAAAGACATGCATTCTGCTTTCTGATTCATCCTCTCTCAGCAGCCATATGTCTTCTGGTCCAAAAGTGTCCACAGACTCCTGCAAAAGACTAAGAAATATAGAGGAGAGTTTTTCAATTGCATGACTTTGAATGTGGGACTCACTCTTCAGAACCAGGTAAAAGAGCCCTAAGCATTTGTCCACACAGACAGAATTTACCCCGATTCCCGTCTGTCTGCACCCACACACGGCTGGCTCTTAGGAAAGGTTAGATGGTAGCAGTCACTTGAGAGGTCAGGCACTGGAATCACGACACAGCTGGATCTAGTGCA
This sequence comes from Peromyscus aztecus, assembly GCA_902168405.1. Lineage (NCBI taxonomy): Eukaryota > Metazoa > Chordata > Mammalia > Rodentia > Cricetidae > Peromyscus > Peromyscus aztecus. Next base: position 6,152 of record CABHPQ010118386.1, on the reverse strand, counting down.
TGTAAGGTCCAGCCCACCGCAGCCTGCCTGAAAAGGAGATACCATCTTGCTAGAAGGGGAAGGGGGGTCGTAACACTTCGTGTTTACAAAGTGACATCGCCTGTTTGCTGGACAGCGACAGGAGAGACAGAGGTTTGGATCAACTGACAGACTTGCTTCTGGATTCTACCACCTGCCTGACAGCCCGTGCTGCATCCCCCGTCAGAAGCAGTCTCTAACATCCCCACCACACGGCTACAGCGGAGTACAGAACACCAATTTAGGAATAGTCCACGACCCCAGTTCCTGCTTTGCTGGGCTCTTCCCACTGCAGAGCAGCGAGCACACAGCCAGTCATCCCCCTTTGTGCTCCCTCTGCAGACAGCTGCTCTACAGAGTAACCTCACCTCCAGGACCCAGAGGGTCAGGGGCAAGAAAGAGCAGAGACAATCCAAGATCAAGTCTCTCTCTCACCCCACAGTTGATGCCTGGGTGCATCAATCTGTACCCATCTCTACCACTCACCATCGTGTGTGAGGAGGAAGAAAACTGCCTAGGATGTGGTGAGCTGGGGCAATGAAGGAAACATCCTGACTTCAAAACTTGGGTCTGCTCTGTGAGATCTTGGATTTGTATGAAACCTCTCTTTGCCTCAGTTTTCATATGTGTCAAATGGGTACAATAATAACCCATTAGAAAGATAGCAAAGGATTGCCGTCAAGGCAAAATGAGGTGGTACGGACACATCCGGGCACACCCCTGGAGGAAAAGTGCTCTGCCCATGCTAGTGTATTTCCCTCCCCAGTCTAGATGTCTCTCTCCAGAATGGACTTGCACAAAACCATGACTGAAAAGAATGTGAAAAATACAGTTCATGCTTGCTGCATGACTGCCATCAGAGAATGTAAGGAGTGAGAACTTGGAGCTGGAGGGGTGGCTCAGTTAAGGGTACTGGTTGCTCTTGCCGGAGACCTAGGTTCGGTTTCCAGCACTCACATGGTGGCTCCCAACTGTCTAGGAGATACAATGCCCTCTTCTGGCCTCCCTGAGCATTGCATGCATGTGGTGCACATTAAGACATGCAGGTAAACACTCATACTCATAAAATAAAAACAGATATATAAATGTGAGGGGCTGTTGTTGTTGTTGTTTGCTTGTTTTTGGTTTTAGTTTTGATTTTTCAAGATAGAATTTCACTGTGTAGCCCTGGCTGTTCTGGAACTCACTCTGTAGACCAGACTGGCCTTGAACTCACAGAGATCTGCCTGTCTTTGCCTCTGGAGTGCTGAGATTAAAGGCATGTGCCACCACCACCTCCCAGCACATAAATGTTTTGTAAAGAAAAGAAACAAGAGGCGAATCTGGCAAAATGTAATAAAGTAAAAAGTACCCAAATTTCAGAATCCACTAGAACTTTCCAGTAGGGAATCCAGCAAAACACCTTTAAACATTCATAGTACTTGTTAGCACAGGGAAGAGATATTAAGTCAAAAGGTATCCATTGCATATCTACCACATGTCAGTCTAGAGAGAGCATTGTAATTATTTGTAGATCAGTGCAATTTTCATGCCAAGTACTGTCAATAAGAATCGTTATTCTTTCTGATCCTTAAAGGTGGGTATTTTCTCCATTTTAAGAGGAAGAAATGGAGACGCAGAAGTTAAAGAAGTTGGCCAAGTTCACTCAGTCAAGAACTGATGGAGCGAGGGCCTGTCTGGTGGCCATGGTAAAGATTGGAGCATTACTGCCGGGCGGCGGCACACGCCTTTAATCCCAGCACTCAGGAGGCAGAGCCAGGCGGATCTCTGTGAGTTCAAGGCCAGACTGGGCTACAGAGCGAGATCCAGGACAGGCACCAAAACTACATAGAGAAACCCTGTCTCGAAAAACAAAAAACAAAAAACAAAAAACAAAAAACAAAAACAAAAAAAAGGCACATTAATTTAGTGCTTCCATTTGCTTCTTTGTTGAGAAAGGGTCTCATGTAGCCCAGGCTGGCTGTGTAGCCAAGGATGACCTTGAGTTTCTGAGTCTCCTGCCTCATCTCCCCAGTGCTAGAACTACAGGCATGACCCACCATGTCTGCTTTACGTGGTGCTCAGCATGGGAGCCAGGGCTGTGTACATGCCAGGCAAGCACTGAGCTACATCCTCGGCCCCGAGTACTTTCTGAGTGTCAAGCAATGTGCTGCTCTCTTGTCCTTAATTCCCCCCAAGTGCCTGCATGGAGGAGATCTACCAGGGTCCAGAACAGGTGCTACAAGCGGCTGAGGATTCTAATCTGAGGGATGTTCAATGAATCTAAGCACACTGAGCTCGTTAGTCCATTCACTTTATTCTTCTAAGTCAAGTCTATCAACACAGCTTCTTTTCTGTTCTCATACTTAGCTCCCCTCAGTCCCTCCTGCTGTTCTCTCATCTCCATCTAGTTCTTTCCATCTCTGTCCTCATCTTTGTTCTTCTCCATCAATTCCCCCAGTGCTGTGAGGGGACCAGTATATATACAAGAGCAGTAATTCTTTGGCTAAGCAATTCGAGGTTTGAAGTTTTCAGGGTCACAGAGAGAGGTGATAAGGATTCACACATAAAGCAATAAATGTCAGCTTCTAATTACAACCCAAAACGTGAGTGACTAAAGGAGAGTTCTCTGGTAGGGTCAACTAAAGGCTAAGATTAATTAGGGAATCTAGGGATAGCCCCTGGCTGAGGAGGAATTAAAACTTAATTTGCACAAGAAAGAAGCTTGGCACCTGCAGCCTGCCTGGCCTTGACAGCAATCTCCTTGGTCAGTGGGAAGTAACTGCCTTAACTCAGTAACTAGCAAGTGGCTAAAACATCATCCCAGGAATGTGAGCAGTAAATCTCTTAAGTTAGGGTCTTGTGTAAATAACCCGGGGTGAAGGTAAGGTGAATTGTTAGTGGTTATTTTCTCTGTCTGTGGGTGAGATGAACTAATGTTTATCTATGTGCAATTTTGTCCTTGGAAATAGGTATCTTTGCTAATATACTTTTTCCAAAGAATGGCCCTGGCCAGATATATGTTAATGAAAACAAACACAGCTGGGGACAGTTGTCCAGTTACCCCAAATGTATAGGGAAGGTTGTGCCCAAGACTGAGATGCGATCGTGAGATTACATGTACACTAACATGGAGATGCACGGTCAATGGGGAGAATCATGGCTGTTATCGCACAAGAAGTTTACAACAAAAGACAGCCAGTTCATTCAAAAGACACCTTAACGCCTTGCATGATGGTTTCCTCTAACAGAACCCTTAGTTCTGATAGGTTGACCTTCTGAACTCTACTTGTCACTGCTGTATACTCCATGGACCTTGGCTACCAGCGGCTCTCAATACTCTTGCCCACACTGCTTCATTTAAACTCCACACCAGTGCTAGGAACTATTGTTCTGTCCATTTCTGTATATGTGAAACAGATCTAAAATCTCACAGTCACCAAGAAGAAGAGTCAGGCATCACTGCAAGGCAAGGATAACCTGGAGCCCGGGGGACACAATGCTGTCAACAGTGTCAGGATCCTCAGCCCACATGGCCGACCTGATAGCACCCTGCTTGCAGAAAGCATTTTGGTTTCTTTCTCTGAACTACAAATGTTATTCACAAACATTCCTTCCTAGGAAAATGTACTTAATATTCTCCAGCGCTCACTGCTCTTAACCCTCATGGCATCCTAACAAAGCCAAGGTCATGGGAAATGTCCCTAAGAACATGTGGCTGAACCAGGAATCAGAGGTACTAAGTTAGCTTGTGCCGGGTGGTGGTGGCGCACGCCTTTAATCCCAGCACTGGAGAGGCAGAGCCAGGCGGATCTCGGTGAGTTCGAGGCCAGCCTGGTCTCCAAAGTGAGTTCCAGGACAGGTGCAAAGCTACACAGAGAAACCCTGTGTGTGTGTGTGGGTGGGGGGGGAGTTAGCTTGCATCCTGAGGTCATTTATCAGCAGAACATTGGCATGATTTTATTCGATCTAACATAAGACCTACAAGCATCCTGTGGAATCAGCTTCATGGGCAGTGCAGGTCTATCAATCACTTGCCAGCCTTTCCCTTGGGATTGTATGGACAACATCTGCCTTAGGGAAATCATGATCCTCCAACTACACGCTTTCCTTCTAGAAGAACAGGTCAAACAGGAACCGCCCAAAGCCAGTTTTCTCCCCACCCCCACCCAGACCTTCGTGTGGCAATCCCCTACCCCACCCCCAGCCTTTTATTTTTATAGATCAAATAGCTCTGCTTCTGCAAGGATGGGTGGAGAGCAAGAGACGTGTCTGTGGACATCACTCTGTGACGCAGTAGTCTCATACTCCATAGGTATACTTCTATAGCAATTCATTAAAATTCAGGAAAGTGTAGACTGAAGCTTTTTCAGTCATATCAGCTGCAGAGCATGCACTCTGAAGACATCTGTGCCCAGTGGACAGCAAAGATCTAGAATATTCCATCACTCCCAGCAGGGCTTTTGGTGATGCTGATGTAGAAGATCCGGAAGGCCTGAGGCTTTCCTTCTGTGGCTGTTTGAGTTTGAGCCTCACCAGAAGCAGATTTGGGGAAAGATTCAAGTGTGTGTAGTTTATTCAGGAGGTCTAAGGAGGAGGATAGAAGGGCTGGTCAATGCAGAGAAGTACAAATGGCGTAGAGTAGAATGCACGTCTTAGAATTACCTCACCCTAGAAAGGCAGCTGAGGTCTGTGGTCAGGGTTGTAAATGCCCTAGTCCTTCTGGTCTACCACAGGCGGAGATTTCAGAAGTTCGTTTAAGGAATGAACAGAGGCAGAGACTGACCAGGGCATGCCCACAATTCCCCTCCATACCTTCACTGTAGGATTTTGCCTAGGACATTATGTCCATGTCCATGATTTGATGCTATTTTGTTGAGAGTAGTTTTGCCCCTGAGATAAGAAAAACAGGCATGTCAGAGGAGGAGGCAGGAGAATTTGCTGAGAGAAAAGAAACTCAAGGATGCTTAGCAGGCTGATTTGGTATGGCACCAAGAACTGGGGAGGTAACTCAGTGGTAGAGCACAAGGTTCTGGGCTTAAACCCTAGGACTGTAGAGCAAAGACCAAACCAGCCCCGTGTGACATGAACTTGTGGACTGACATTCTAGAAGAAAAAGCCCCAACTGTGTTAAAGATTGTACAAGGCTGATTGACTCTGTGACTGTGGAGAGCTGGAATGTCACAAGGCTGCAGGCTTGGGCTATCTTTAGCTACTATACTATCCATTTATTGTCAGAATCTGCTTGAACTGACTTCCTTATGACCACTAGGTGAAATCCATTTTGGAATGCTAGCTTCCACCAATCCAAAGCCTAAGAACATCATCAGATAGTATTTCAGCAGAGATGAGATTTCCCCATTTTTCTGTAACTTGCCTACCTGATGCACACACACACACACACACACACACACACACACACACACACACACATTTTAAATCTAGACTTACGTAGCTGAGTGGTGGTGGTGGTACACACCTTTAATCCCAGCACAGGCAGGCAGAGGCAGAGACAGGCGATTCAAGGCCAGCCTGGTCTACAGAGTGAGTTCCAGGACAGCCAGGGCTACACAGAGAAACCTTGTCTCAAAAAACCAATGAAATAAAATAAACCTTGACTTATGACCTTTTTTGCTCTGTTACAAGAACAAAAACAAAACAAAAAACCCCACATTTTATGAAACTGCTGCGGTGTTGGAAGATGGATGGTGTTTGGGGTAACTCTGTGTTTCAAGGCCATTCATAGCCACTCGCATTCGGCTCTGGAATGAACTGTCTTTAGTTCCTTTGAGGCAAGAGCTGTGTTCATGTCGACAAGTGGCTGTTGATGGGAAAAATAAAGAAATAAGCCTTGTAGCCCAATTGAGGGGGTTACCTGAGTGTCCCTCCCGTGAGCCAGCGTGCTCAGGAGTTCAAGTGCTGAAGCCCCGAGTCAGCATGAAGAGTAGGGGTCTGGAAGCCTAGGACATCCCCCACTGCTGTAGGTTGAGTTGTTTAACCCCCAAACATGATCCTTATTTGGAAAAGGATCTTCTAGTGAGGGAGAGGTCATTCAGGAAGGCACTAATCCGGTGTGACTGTTGTCCTTGGGGTGGGGGTGGGGAGGGCTGGATTTTAACACAGGCATGCAAAGGGAAGGCAGTGTAACAGGGAGA
>CABHPQ010118381.1:0-14605 GCA_902168405.1 Peromyscus aztecus | reverse complement strand
TCTCTCTCTCTCTCTCTCTCTCTCTCTCTCTCTCTCTCTCTCTCTCCATAATGTCTGGCTGTAGGTCTCTGCATTTCTTCCCTTTTGCTAAAGGATGCCACTTCTCTGATGATGGCTAAATAAGGCACTGATGGATGAGTACAGCAGAATATCATTAGGAGCCATTTTATTGTTGCCATTTATTTATTTTTTTAAGAACCATCTGAACCACAATATTTTGCTTTACCCAAGGTCTCTGGGATATCTAGTCTCTGGTTCTTGGTCACCCGAGAAGTATTGGTTCCATCTAATGGAGTGGGCCTTAAGTCAAATCAGACATTGGTTGGTTACTCCCACAGCTTTGTTCCATTGCCCTAGCATATTTTTCAGGCAGGACAGATCAAAGGTTTTGTGTCTTGGTTAATGTTTAAATTTTCTCCTTGGTAGCCTGCAAAGTACCTTCCTGTATCAAAATCACTGAAATGTAGGGGTGAAGATTCTTCATATAGGTACCAGCTCACACTCTCCATGTTCAATGATTTGTGTGGATGTTATCTTCAACAATGGGGCCTTGCTGACAGTTTGTGGAGGGAAACTTACTGTCTTGGCAACAGCTTGGGTTATTTGGGAATTTCCATGGAATCCCTTTGACCAGCAACTCAATTGGATGCAACACAGTCTCAGTACTGGAAGCTTTGTTCAATGGCAAGAGATGGCCACCTCGGACTCTGTCTTCTTCATTATTTGGAGACTTCCTTAAGATTGCCTTCATAAGTTTTAGGATGTTTCTTTCCATAGCACTAGATTTCCATCGCACTCCTCTGATGCCTCTCAATTCTAGGTGTCTCTCCCCACATTCCCTCCCTCAACTCCAGCTCTCCTCTGCCTCTCAGCCTGATCCTCCCATTCCTTACCCCCTTCTTCCAGCTCACCTGTAAAATCAATTCTAATTCCCCCTCCTAGGGAGATCCACGAGTCTCCCTAGTCAGTTCCTCTATATCTAACCTTTCTGGGTCTACAGACTGCAGCTTGGTTATCATCTATTTAATAGTTAATATCCACATATATGTGAACATACACCATATTTATCTTTCTGGGTCTGGGTTATCTCACTCAGGATGATCTTTTTTTCTAATTCTGCATTTGTTTTGTTAGTGACAGCTGTTGTGACTGTAGTGAGAAGGAAAAGACAATGCTTGAATTTGCATTTTTCTGATGGCTAAGGATATTAAGCACCTTTTATCAAGTATTTCTTGGCCATTTTTATTTCTTCAGAAACTTTGTATTAGGCTTATTCACCATTGAATGAATTCCTTGGTTCTTTTTGATATTTATTTGTCTTTGAGTTCTTTATATATTTTAAGTATTACTCCCCTGCCATACATAAGGATAACGAAGATTTTCTTCCATTGTGTAGATTATTTCTCCACTTATTAGTGATTATTCCTGTTTACAAGCTCTTAAATTTCACAAATCACATTTCATGACTCTTTTTTTTTTCTTGAAATGTTGGAGTCATTTCAGAAAGTTTTTGCTGGTGGTTTTTTTTTGAAGTGTTTTTCTCTATCAATCTCGGAATTTTATGACTTATAGAAGGGCCACTGATTCATCTTGAATTGATTTTGTATATGGTAAGACATAGGTCTATAGTTTCACTAGTCTACTGCAAATACCTCACTTCTTCAGCCCTCTTGGTTAAAGAGGATATTTTTTATTCAATAGATTATTTGTATCTGTGTTTCAAAAAATTCAGGTGACTACAGATACATACACTGATTTCTGGGTCCTCTATTCTATTCCATTGGTCTGTGTGTCTGTTCCTGGACCAGCACTAGTGTGGTTTTGTACTGGAGTTTTGCACAATAATTTGAAGTGTGGTAGTGATACTTTCAACTTCCAGCACAGTTTATTTTTGCTCAATATTGTTTTGGATATTTGGGTTTGTTCATTTTTCCATATGAATTTTAGAATTGTTTTGCTTGTTCATGTGAACAATGGGATCTTTAAGGAGTATTGAATATGTAATTCAGTTTTTGTAAAATAGTCATTTTCACCACATTTTGCTGGTATGAGGATATGGGTGGTCTTTTCATCATACTCAGGTTCTTTCTTCAGTGTTCTGGAATTTTCTATCCAGAGGTTTCTCAATCCCTTGATTATTGTTCAATTTTGATGCTATAGTGAACAGAGTTATTTACCCTGATTTCTTTATCAACATGATCATTATGGATATAGAAAATATCTTGATTTTTACACATCCACTTTAATTTTTAAATGAAATCAAGTTTAATTCCAAGAGTTTAAAATTTTTGTGTAGTTTCTCTTGCTGTGTTGAGCTCCCTTTCTCCTCTTCTTCCTCCTCCTCCTCTTCCTTCTTCTCCTTACCCTCCTCCTCCACCTCCTCCTCCTCCTCCTCCTCCTCCTCCTCCTCCTCCTCCTCCTCTTCCTCCTCCCTGCCTCCTCCTCTTATTTCATTGTGGTTAGATGGGATAAAACAATTCACTTCAGTTGTCTTGTGTTTGTTAACTTACCTTTCTGGGACAGAGCTAGAACCTTTGTAGTGTTTTATTTCCTGTGTGGTTTTTCCCTATAACCCCAAAATGTGATTCATGACCCTAGACATTGTCCTTTCTAACTGGGCAGTTTTTCCCTATTTATTCCCTATTATCATCATTATTATTATTTTTCACCAGTATTTCTTGGACCTGGAACCTAAAGGCACTTACCACTGCTTGTCTTCTCTGTGGTGCCACAAGTCTATGGCTCACACAGGTTTCCATGAAACAGTCTGTGGTTATGACTTAGTGTTTCCCCTCTAACCAAAGGATTTCTGCAGAGCAGTTCTCAGAGTATAACTTCTTGACAATTGCCCTCAAATTCCCAGGGTGGTCTTTGTAGTAAAGTGTCTTTGTCACCTCAGCTGCCTGGATATCCAAGTTGCCTAGATACCAACCTATCAGGGGTCTTTTTAAAAAGGCTTCTTGTACCTGCTGCAGCTCAGTGCCAGGGAGAGAGGATTTTCCTGGCATCTTTGTGGTACACAGACCTCAAAATTCCTGTCCCCTTGTACTGCATAGTTTACTTATCAATGAGTTCATCATTGTGAAATTTAGGCTCACTATACCCGTTTCCATACCTCTCTCTGCCTCCTCACACTTTTTGATCTGTCTTCATCTCTCTGTCATCTATCTCCATTCATCTTTATCTCTATTTAGCTCTGTCTCAATTTTCTTCATCTGTTTCTACCTATCTCCATATGTATCTACCTACTTTTCTGTCCATGTCTATCTCTATTTGTCTTCAGTATCTATCTACCTACCTATTAATCATTCTCTCTCTCTCTCTCTCTCTCTCTGTTTCTGTGTGTGTGTGTGTGTGTTCATGTGTGTGATGATGATAATCTAAGAAGCCTAATGAACAGGTATAGGGCATACGTTCTTGGATGTCTGTGTCTTAAACCATGGTTCCCACTCACTCTGTGTTTGGATCCACTTTGTCCTTGATGCTGAGCATTCCCCCACTTGTGGCTCTGTTCTCAGAAAAAAAGACATTTTTCTATCTTCATGGTGTACATCATAAAAATCCCCCCTTCTTGTACAATTGGAAACTTTTGTGCCATTATGAAGATTTCTGCCTCAGAGGATGGCTGGTCTCCAATTGTCTAAGCTATTTCTTGGAAGTTATGACACTTGGTTGCATGAGTTCCATCTTCAATCCCAGTTTTCCTCTCTAATTTTTTTCATACGATATATATGATCACGTTTTTCCCCTTCTGTAACCCCACAGATCCTCCCCTTCTGAAGCAAGTTGTATTTCTCCCTTAACCTGGGTCTGAAAGATATTAGCTATGATGGGTGAGTTTTGGCAAAGTGTTTACCTTGACAGATTCAGATCCTCACTTTATGACCTACATGAGAATGGATCTACTACTTTAGCACTTTATTCAGGTGTGATAGAAACATCAGAGTATGTGACATACACATTATATGGTTATTATTACCACCATACCTGGATTTATGGCCTGATCAGAAGACAGGCATCTCCTCAGATATTGTTTTTGTGGGCTTTGTCACTTGTAAGAGTGCCTGCTACCAGAGTCATGAGTAGTAATTAGGGATCTGAAGCATTTGTTTTCTGACTAGACAGTATCATGGACCAGGTACTTCATGAGGAAACCCGGGGACCTACTCTGTGAGGCCTCTACCCTGTCGAGACCACAATGTGTTGTCAGAAAAGATGTGGAGATATACAGTATGAGAGATTATATAGGTTATTATACAAGACCTGTGCTGTTCCCTTCTGCTGTGACTGCCCGTTGTGGAGTGGCTCTTCATTTCCCTGCTATGTTTCCCTGGGAACTCGGTGGCCGAGACTCCCTCCTGATGTCTTCAGCTGTGGTACCTGCTACAGAATGAGTAGAAACTAGATATAACAGAACCTGGCAAAATTCCTTTCCTGGGACTTCTTGTACCTGTGTCTCTAGGAAGTAGATGATAATTGGCTCTTCTTCCACTTCCCAACTATTTCACTTGTAGTGCTCAGGCGTGAATGAGCAAGAACAAAATGAAATACTTTCTTAGGTCTTGTGTCCTGGGGATGTGGTAACAGCCAAGTCTTTGGTTACTCAAGGCTACTTCTGCCTACCCCTATAAGCAATGGTAGAACTATAGACTTCTTTCCCCCATCCTATCAATGACAAGCACTTGGACCTGGTGCTTGAAGATGGCAGGGGTGGTGGTAGGGGAAACTTCACAGGTGAAAGCTTTCAGCCTTCTTGTGCATAGGACTCTGGAGCATTCTTCTCATTTGTGGCAATGACTAGTCCCCTACAGTTCAGGACACTCAATGAATTTAAGTCAGAGGTCCTCTCCTTGGCCAAGTTAAGTTTGTGGGACAGGTACATATCTAGCAGTGCAGTGGGATGTCCATGGCACAGAGGGGATGAACATATGCAGGAATCTCCTTAATGCTGCACTGGCTGAAAGTCAGACAATAGGTCCCTTCTCATGACCATTCCTGATTACAGCACCTTGAGGGTTTGCTCAGGGATAATATAAAATCCTTGCCCAAAGGTAGACTACTGTGTGAATTTCAGGTTACTCATCTAAATATACTGCAAGCCTGCAAGGATTATGAACATTTCCTATAATCAGCATCTGTGCTGATCGTCTTTGCCAGAACTCTTTGTCACCCTTAATCCTTCAGAAATGAGGGACTTTCTCTCCATGGGTTGTGAAGCCAACTTAACAGGTGCAAGGAGTATTGTGATTCTCTGGATATTATTTATCTCTGAAGTCTGAATCAAATGTTCTGTTTCTTCTATTGTTAATTTCCACTGTGCTCTCTAATGATTAGTTACCTCAACGTGCAGCTATGTGTAGTGGGTATTTACTCTTTGGGGCCTGCCACCCACCTCCCAAATAAATACACAGCAACTTATTCTTCTTTATGAATGGCTGGCCTTAGCTTGCCTTGTTTCTAGCCAGCTTTTCTCACTTAAAATGATCCCATTTCTCTTTAACTACATTTTGTCCCTGGGCTGTTTACCTTTCTTTATTCTATATATCTTTCTTTCCTTCTTACTCCATGCTTGACTGTGTGACTAGGTGCTTAGATGCCTGGCCCCCAGTGTACTCCTCTCCTTTCTCTAGATTTCTCCTATTTATTCTCTCTGCCTCCAGCCCTGCCTATTTCTCTCTCCTGCCTATGTATTGGCCATTGAGCTCTTTATTCGATAAATCAGGAGTTTTAGGCAGTCAAAGTAACACAGTTTTACAGAGTTAAACAAATGCAACGTAAAAGAATGCAACACATCTTTGCATTATTAAACAAATATTCCACAGCATAAATGAATGTAACACATCTTAAACTAATATTCCACAACTATGTACTTAACTATTTTTGTCTTTGTTGTTGTTGTTCAGGGAAGAGGGGAGGATTCTGGATATTTCTGTTCAGTCATTTACCAATTTATAGGTGTGGATATTGATGCCAAAGACAATATTTATTCATGTATCATCTGCAACCATTTGGCAGTCCAGTTACTGATGAGAATGCAATCTATCAAAAGCTTTCAGATACATGTTAATGGGGGTGGGTAAGCGAGAGTATGGGCAACCAGGTCTCATAGGTCACATTAAGAAGATAGGCACTGGACTTTTTTCATCAGAGATGGGGAAAATATGCAAGTGTCATAAAAGATAAATCATGACACTACTTATATTTAGAAAATGGCATTCTTGCAATAGCATAAATGTATTGACAGGATTAGTGTCAAGGAGAACAATGAGAAAAATCAGTGAGGAACTATGCAATAATCAAAAGTCATCTCACAAGGCACCTTCTTTGAAGGTTTTTACTTTTCCAATTTGTTTCAAAAGTTGTCTTACTATTGAACAGTGCACTTTAAGTTCTGTGGTGAATTTTCTAGGTTTAAGTGTATCAGATCTAGTGATTGTTTTTAATTAATCATTGCCAACTTAAGATGGTCAGTCACTTTACACTCCATCACATACTCACTTTAAGTTCCATTGCAAAACTACTTCAACCATCACTGCATTACACATTCATCAGCAATCTCTGTGTCAAAGATGTTGTTGTCAGGGATTGGCTATACTGCTTTTTAGCCTATTTTCAACTTAAACAATTAATTGCTCAAGTTGGCTTGTGAATTAATGAAATTTTTAATTTTTCACAAAGAAATGAACTTATCAAAGGTCTTCAACCATTGTAATGCAGAAATAGCATTCCAACCAGATCATTTTGCAGACCAGAACAAGAATTCTTTATAGTAAATATTTATAAGCCAGCTATGGTTCAGGCAGAGGTTTGAAGTTATCCCATGCAGTGTGGTACCCAGTGGCTCAATCCGAATGCTGTAGAGTTATTTGGAGACTGTAAAATACTCTTTTGGTAAATGAAATTCAGCCCCTGAAATATTATGAGTGAACACTGTTTATGAAGTTCTGCAAAGCAAACCCTACATCCATATGCACCCTTACTTCAACTTTTCAAGGAAGGTATGTAGGCTAGTGCTCTGAAATCAATAGACAATCCCCAAAGCTATAAACTGAATACATACTTGCTTTATATACACACACAGAGGTTTTCAGCAGTTAGTCATTATGGGCTTTTTGTAATGCTGCAGTAGTGAAGGCCAGCCAAACAATGGAAGCTATGCTGTGAAGAGATACTGCAATATAGTGACTCAAGCAACTTGACAGGCCTGTGATCAGTTCCTTGACAGGGTTGCTTAAACCTCTGATACCTTCATCTGTAAAATAATGATGCATGAACCAAAATTTTTTGTTAGGTCATACTTAGTACTTAATAATCAAGCACAGGTTAGTGTCAAACACCACCCTGATGACATAGAGAAGAGAAGCATACTTAGACTCTTAAGGCAGGATATCATTAATAAGAACAGTTCAAAAGATGCTGTCAGGGAATATTCATACACCATATGTGATAGTCATATCTCCTAGAATCATAAGGAAAACATCAAACTACTATTTTAAAGATAGAAATCACTTAGCCAACAAATAACTAATAATTCCACAATCCATAAGTTTCAAAGTATGGATGAGTATAAATGGAAATTAAGAAAAAAAAAGGAAAAGGGAAAAAGAAAAAGAAAAAAAAAGTCTTACTTCTAGCAATAGGTCCAAAATACAGCATTATCTTCAAAATTCTAGAAGGTGAGCAGAGAATAGCTTTATCATCTAAGCCTATTTGAAGAAATAGGTTAATATTCTCATAGCAAGATTTCTATAGCATAGGTGGATTCATAAAATCATAAAATGCTGGTTTAGTGAGTATTCAAGCAAAGATATGTGCAATTTACATAGAATATTAATCTATACTAGGTCCAAATATTCTAAAATTAGTATTCTTAATTATGGAAATTAAATAACTTCCCTATGTCTAGACATACAAGACTCTCATGGGATATATCTGTTCATTTGCTGCAATAAGATAACCTAAACTCTGCTCATTTTACTACATCTACACTGCTGCTACAATGTGAAAAATTCACAAAATACTATGGTACATCAACCTTTCCAAAGACTACTAAGTAAAAAAAAATTTCACAGCCGTTTTAACCAAAACTTAATCAAGTTTTACTATGTTAAAACCTCAAAGCTTTACATCAAGAATCCTTGGGCTCCAGCCACCAAGATGTCTCAGTAGGTAAAGGCACTCATAACCAAGCTTGGTGAGCTAAGTTTCATTCCCAGAGCCCACAGGGTGATAGAAGAGAATCCACTCTCAAAGTTGTCTTCTGACCTCCATACATTTGCCTACACACATTACCATACATGCTTACACATTTTTATATATTATATATGTATTACATACATATTTGAAGATATCTTTCTGTCTATCTTACTTTATTTCTTTATTGGGGTGCCGGAGATGGTTCAGTGAATGAAATGAATTCTGTGCAAGCATGGAGAGCTAAGTTTGGATCCAGAACCCATATAAACTTGGAATAATAACACAAACCTGTAAACCAATTGCTTCTATAATGAGATAGGAAGTGGAGATAGCTGAACCACTGGGAGCTTTAGGCTAGCAAGCCTGGCATATGATTGATAAACACTGAGGGACTCTGGCTCAAATAAAGTTGAAGTTATAGACAGACACCTAAAGTGTTTGACCTCTACAAGAGTGCAATTGCACATGTGCACTACATGAAAACCCACACACATATATCATAACACGCACACACACATAGACTGGAAAGAATTTTTAAACATTATAAATATGCATTCAGACATGAAGTATTTCACCCATGTGGTTGCCAGGAAGAACTTTGAAGGCCACTGGGTTCAGAAATCTCTAAGATATAAGATCCCACTGGAAAGGAGCTAAGTAAATATATCCTGAGAAATTAGAAAGAGCTCTAAATTCAGCTGTGTGGCTGGGTTTGAATCCTATCTTGAGGTGCTAACCAACTAATTTTAGGAAGTGATTAAACTTCTGATTCTTCATCTGCAAAATGGGATAATTATAGCTGACTTACAGATTACTATAGAATAAGACGAGATAATGCCTAAGGAATTATATCACCATTTTAAAGAGGGTGCTACCACTGGGTTCTATATTAGGCCACATTTTTCTTATATATCTGAAAGGAAATCATGATTATGTGGTTTTATGGATCCTTTACCTTTTAAAATCTCCATTGTGATATTATAAGACTAGATCTCTTGGCTTAGCCACTGTGTTTCTAGTACTAGAATCATTTCATATTTAAATAAATAAATACCTTTCAAAGGAAGAGAAAACTAGAAAAAAAAAACTTTAGCTGACTTGCTAGTAAAATATATTACTTTTTATAACAGGAAGAAATTGGCAAACTGCAAGCAATAAGTCAAAACATACCAAGAAATGTGGCCCTTCTGGGTAGCACCCATTTCATTCCTTATAAGTGTCACTGAAAAATATCATATTGAGTCCAGAGTGGCTATTTTATAATAGTTTCTCTGCTGAAGAAAAACAGGCTGAGCTTTCATATCAGTCAATGTGATTAAGTTATTGTCTCCATGTCTGACGCTGTGTCGGAGGGCAGAAGTGACAGTGCAATGCCCGGAATCTACTTCCTACCAAAAGAAAAGAGAGAAAGACAGGTGGCCCCATCTAATGAGTCTGACAGCATTATAACTTGCACCTTGGAGTGAATAGACTAATTGTATTTCTTAGGAAAGGAGTTCTCATCCATTGAATAAGAATGACTTTGACCAAAGACTGCATGTAATGAGAAAAGCAGAAAGATAAAAAAATAATTGTCCTCTAAGGCTCTATGAGACAGGTTTCCATGGACAACATCCCTCCAGCCTGGGTATAAAATGGAGATAATTCACAGACTAAATGCTTTCTACCGCGGGAGGTGATAACCCCTGCACGTAACTTCAAAACCTTATGTGTTCCAGGCCACCAAGTATGCACATTGTGCAGTGAAGCTAAAGAAGAGATGCCTTGGTTTCTCAGATGCCCAGCTGTTCCCTCTGAGCCTTTTGCATATCTGCTTCAAATTACTTAATAAAGTCTTATATAGTGTAAGGGTGGTCATTTAGAAAAGTGGGCTTTGACAATTGGATGCTTCCTGCTATCTCTCTACCTGTGACTATCTTCAACATAAATACATTTCCATAAGAGGTGTTGTGTGACAGTCTCTTCCTGGGGAGATGCAAACATACATGTCTTCTCATCGCAGACAGGGAGCACATGATTGACCAAACCACAGATACAACCAAAGTCCAACTTGTTGAGTCAATGAGTTCTGTTGGGGTTGCTTACAGTAATATGGGTGAAACATTACAGAAGTAGAAATGACTCAAATACAGCTGTGTCATCACAGTCCACCTCGGCAAAGACAACAGCTCAGAAAAGCTGGAAGCCAAGAGCACACTGGAGAGCATGCAGGCAACTCAACAAGTTGGAGGATGTTCATTCCTTGTGGCTTAGTTGGTCTGAGCCTCTTGGAAGCAGATTGCCTGGACTCTGCTTCTTCCAGGCAGCAGGACTTGTCTCTATGTGTCTTTGTATCTTCTGCATGTTGGAGTGTGACTCATAGCAATCTTTACTGTTTATAGTAAAAAGGGACCTTTTGGGAAGGAGGGACCTATTAGATCTGGTCATTTTCAGGCACTTCTTGAAGTTATTTTGAGGGGTTTTTTTTTCCCATTTTTTTTCAAGACAGAGTCTCTGTGTAGCTTTGGAGCATGTCCTGGAACTCGCTCTGTAGACCACGTTGGCCTTGAACTCACAGAGATTCACCTGACTCTGCCTCCTGAGTGCTAGGATTAAAGGCATGTGCCACCATCGCCCAGCTGTTATGTGTGTGTGTGTGTGTGTGTGTGTGTGTGTGTGTGTGTGTGTGTGGTTGTGTGTGTGTGTGTGTGTGTGTGTGTGTGTCTTAATGATCTTCTTTTCATTATGGAATGTTGCAATATCCAGGAAACTGCTACAGACATCTTCAAGACTATTGCCAAAGTGGTCTAAAAATAAATCACCCAGTAAACATTTCATTTTCCTAACAAAATGAGACACATTACCTGGAAAACACCTTGGTTTCTGCCATTTCCTTTTTCTACAGTGTTAACATGATACTCCAGAGAGGCCAGTGCTGTCTCAACATAGCAAATGGATGATAGTACAGTTTAGCTTTGAATAAGTATTATTTTTGATATCTGGAAGCTATTGGAATAACACTGCCCACTATAGATTTATAAAGTTATTTTAAGACCGATAAACCTCTATTTAAGTATCCTTGGCCTTTTTTCTATTACTTGCATCCAGCAAAAAAGGGGTTCCTAATAGACATTTATACTCAAATGCTTTCAATCATCCCAATTAATGTTCTAGAAGCTTAAATGAATTTGAAAGTGCTACAGATACAAATTCTATATAAATTTGTATAGATTAATCAGAAATGAAGATAATCCATGTATCTGTAATTAAACAATGCCCTTGAACCAAACAATTCCCTTAGTTATGCTTCTTGGCATCTTTATCTACTGAATGGCTACTTGGTCTGCATCATTTCCTATGCCTGGGATCCCTTTGAATGTATGTGGAACCTCCACCTGATGAGCTCAGGACATGAACATACTCTCAGAGTGACCTCTAGCTAAGTCTTGATCTTCATATTAAAGACACCTCAGAAGAGGAGAACATGTTCATCTGCAGTTTTGATTCAATAATAGCTTGAAAATTCCTGATAACCATCTCCGTTTTCCATTCATTGTCCTACTTCATTATACTGGTTTGGAATCAGTAGAGGAAAATGAATGACTTTTCTTCAAAAGTGGCATGATACATTAATTTTTTCTCATTTTAAATGGCAGAACAAGTCCCTACCTCTCTAGCTTCTTAAAAATTAAGAGACGCTATGTACTTGAGTATCTTTTACCTCTTGGTAAATTGGATAAATGAAATTGGGTGAATAAACTTGTCAGCCCTGAACTGTGTGTGATTGGAGTCTACCTTTCTGAGTGCTTCACCTAATTGGGGCAGGTGGGGAAAGGCCATGCATCAGGAAATTCCATTAATTTGTAAGTAATTGAATCAAAAGGGAAACATCAATGGCATCCCCAAGTGGCTGACTCATTGCCTCCCTAGAAGTGCAGGAGGCACATTGCCTATTGTTGTAGACAGCATTTATATGGAAATGAGGGTGTCTGAGAAGCCACCCACACTACTTTCTGCCTAGAAACAGTGACCCCAGGTCTCCACTGTGGGGCACCCCATCCCTCATGGCCCTTCCAACTTTAGTGAGGTCACAGGTAATCAACTAGAGAAGAGCCTGTGGGGAAGGTCTTACCTGGGAATGGTGTTCAGCCCTATGATTGTTCATACACACTCAGGAATGCATTCACCACACAGGGGGATAGAATATAAATATCACAATACAGAGGGATCACATCTTTAAAATTAACTGAAAACAATGTAATTAGAATATCTAGCTTTGGGGAAAGTATGAATGAAAAGAACTCTTTGAAGTTACCAATTTAAATGCCTTCATTTTACAATAAAAAGCAAAGGTGAAAAGAGGGGAAATGATCACACAGGTACCACAGAAGCCTTGGGAGAAGAAGCTCCAACCCAACACTGGTTTTAGTTTCTTCTGTCCTACGATTGAGATATTTTATCTTTGTGGTGTGAGTTGAAACTATATATAAATACTTGAGCAAGAAATTACCACATCATATATGTGTGTAGCAAGTAAATAGTATTATCTCAGTGGGTTACTTATCAGAGAAGGTAAGAAATAAAAGAATAAGGTTTTTTATTTTTATTTATTTTATATAAGAGATTTTCTAGTCATTTTACATATCAGCCATGGATTCACCTGTCCTCCCTCCTCCCCCCCCCAAGCTCCCCCCCCCCCCCAATCCATCCCCTATTCCCACCTCCTCCAAGGCAAGGTCTCCCCTGTGGATTCAGCCCAGCCTGGTAGATTCAGTTGAGGCAGGTCCACTCCCCTCCTCCCTGCACCAAGGCTGAGTAAAGTGTCTCAGCATAGGCCCTAGGTTCCAAAAACCTGGCTCATGCACCAAGGGCAGGTCTTGGTCCCACTGCCTGGGAGCCTCCTAAACAGTTCAAGCTAATCAACTGTCTCATTTATCCAGAGGGCCTAGTCCAGTTCCATGGGGGCTCCTCAGCTGTTGGTTCAGAGTTCATGTGTTTCCACTAGTTTGACACTTTGTCCGTATACTTTTTCCAATCATAGTCTCAATATCTCTCACTCATACAATCCCTCCTCTCCCTTGTTGATTGGACTCCTGGAGCTCTACCTGGGGCCTGGCCCTGGATCTCTGCATCTGCTTCCATCAGTCACTGGATGAGAGTTCTATATTGACAGGGTGTTTGGCCATCGGATCACCAGAGTAGGTCAGCTCAGGCACTCTCTAGACCATTGCCAGTAGTCTATAGTGGAGTCATCTTTGTGGATTTCTGCGGACCTCTCTAGCACTCTGCTTCTTCCTATTCCCATGGAGTCTTTATTTATCCCATATCTCTTTCCTTGTTCTCCCACTCTGTTCCTGATCCAGCTGGAATCTTCTGCTCCCCTAAGCTCTCTTTCCCCCGACCCTTGCCCTCCATTATCCCTCTCATCCCCAGTTTGCTCATGTAGATCTTATCCATTTCTCTGTCGCGAGGCGATCCCTGTGTGTTTCTTAGGGTCCTCTTTACTGGGTAGCTTCCCTGGAGTTGTGAGTTGCAGTCTGGTTATCCTTTGCTTTACATCTTGTATCCACTTATGAGTGAGTACATAGCATGTCTTTCTGAGTCTGGGTTACCTCACTCAGGATGATATTTTCTAGTTCCATCCATTTGTCTGCAAACATCATGATGTCATTGTTTTTCTCTGCTGAGTAGTACTCCATTGTGTATATGTACCACATTTTATTTATCCATTCTTCAGTTGAGGGACATCTAGGTTGTTTCCAGGTTCTGGCTATTACAAATAATGCTGCTATGAACACTGTTGAGCATGTGTTCTTGTAGTATGATTGAGCGTTCCTTGGGTATATGCCAAGTATATGTGGGTCTTAAGGGCGATTGATTCACAATTTTCTAAGAAAACGCCATACTGATTTCCAAAGTGGCTGTACAAGTTTGCATTCCCATCAACAGTGTAGGAGTGGTCACCTTGCTCTCCAACCTCTCCAACCATAAGCTGTCTTCATTGTTTTTGATCTTAGCCATTCTGATGGGTATAAGATGGTATCTCAGAGTCATTTTGATTTGCATTTCCCTGATAGTTAAGGATGTTGAGCAATACTTAAATGTCTTTCATCCATTTGACCTTCTTCTGTTGAGAATTCTCTGTTTAGCTCTATAGCCCATTTATTAATTGGACTGTTGGATATTTTGATGTCTAGTTTCTTGAGTTCTTTATATATTCTGGATATCAGCCCTCTGTCAGATGTGGGGTTGGTGAAGATCTTTTCCCATTCTGTAGGCTATAGTTTTGTCTTATTGACCGTGTCCTTTGCCCTACAAAAGCTTCTCAGTTTCAAGAGGTTCCATTTATTAATTGTTTCTCTCAGGGTCTGTGCTACTGGTGTTATATTTAGGAAGTTACCTCCAGTGCTTAGTCTTTCACTGGTAATTA
>CABHPQ010118379.1:0-10493 GCA_902168405.1 Peromyscus aztecus | reverse complement strand
GTGTGTGTGTGTGTGTGTGTGTGTGTGTGTGTGTGTGTGTGTGTGTGTGGTTTTGCCATTAACATGCCAAGTAAGTGCAACTTCAACTAACAGCAAATAGACCTGCCATCATTAAATGTTTGACACTTCAGTTTTAGAGACAGGGTCTTACTCTGTATCCCAGATTGATGTCCAACCATGGCAATCCTCCAGCCTCAGCATCCTAAATGGTAGAGTTATAGGCATGAGCCACCACACCACCCAGATTTAAAGGTATTTTAATTTAGACTGAATATACTTTACTCTTCTGTTTTCTCTGGATAAAGAATAAAATTAAATGTTTAAATGTCAATACTTGAAACTTAACAAACTTTATTCACCGTCAGTTTCATACTCTGTTTTAAGAGAAGCTCCAGATATTTCTAGGAATTGTTTAGGACTATTTTGAGAGGTTTTATGAGAAGATACTGAAGTGGATGAAATGACCACCATCATTAATATTAAAACACTGGTCCCACAACTGAACATCTTTTTCCAAGTTATTGCAACTTGGATCTGCTTTTAAATATAGCATAAAGACAATTTAAAACCAAATTAGGAGACTAATTATTAACCTGTATTTCTTAATTATCCATTACAATTTAAATTAGTTACATAAACATAATACCTTAAACAAGAGTAGAAATATATATACAGTAGAACAAAATCAACTCTAAATTTGTATCAATAAACTAAAATGTATAACAATGTAAAACATTTTAAACAAGTTGCTCTTTAAAAGTATGTTCAATAATCTACCCTTTTATCCTATCAATATCTATATCCTATATTTCCATATCATATCCCCCTTTCTTCTTTAGAAAGAGACTATATTTATAATTAACCTGTTTTAAATAAAAATATTGGTTTTTCTCTGTCCCACACCAGAGGGCTCTTCTGATACAGGATAGTAGAATCTCTTAACCTTTTCTTTTAACAATATGCTTGGGTTTAGAAACAAAAGCAGAGCTTCCTTTCTAAAGCAACATATCCTTAGATCCAAATTTTAAAGTCAAGATACCTTTAAAATATACACATTGGTTTAACTTATCTGCCTCTACAATCAAATATCTCTCTGCAGTTAAAAATATCAAAGACAACACAATCCAGATTCTCTGTGTAATATCCATCTTTACGTGGTTTATTTTCTATATTACTTTTACTTTTTCTTTAAAAACTTTATTTTTTTTAAAACTATCTATTTCTTTATATAACTGCATATATTACTTTTTTGTCGAGCCTACATACATTTTTACACACATTGTAAACCATTTAGAAGTTTCTCCCATCTGAATCTGTCTGATTGTGAACCTCTTGCTTTAAACTGCAGCATTACTAATACTGAAACAGCAGCTGTGGATGCTGGATCTGCCTACTTCAGCATCCCAACATGGCGGTGGTACATTTTCTGCCAGCTCTGGGTTTAGAAGCCATGTGTACCATCAACTCTCAGAAGCAGTGGGTCTATGCTTCTATCAAAGCAGCATGTAGCCCAGAAACCTTTTTTTTTTTTTTTTGACTAGCAAAAACTATATCCACCACACAACATATTGTGCAGCTTGGAGACACCTCTGTGTATTATGCTGTAGGTCAAGCCTGCAGCCATGATCCTGCCATAGAGTAGCTCAAGCATGCAGGCTGTCGCTAACTTGTGAGAGACAACTAGGAAGCTGTTTTTAGCTCCATTTTAGAATCTTTTTTAGGGTTTAGGTAGAAACTCTTGCCATTGGGTGCCATTTGTAGCTGAAGTTTTCTTGGTCCTGCCTGGCCCACCATCAGGACAAATCTCTCTCACCTGCCTTACTTCTCATGGTGGCGGCAGCTGGCAGTGTCTCCTGACTCAGCCTTCCACTTCCCAGAATTCTCCTCTCTCTTTGTCCCGCCTATACTTCCTGCCTGGCTACTGGTCAATCAGCACTTTATTTATTAACCAATCAGAGCAACACATTCACAACATACAGATATCCACAGCAACTTTCAGGCTGTAAAATAGTCATCAGGAGTGGGTGGCAGGGAGAAGTGGTCACTGTTTATGATTCTATCAATTTTTACATTGAACCAGCATGATTGATTTCCAATAAGAGCATCCCACATGTGCCCGTTCATTAGATTTCCAGTATGATACCCACACTGGGTCTTTCTCCAGACCAAGGATTTCAACTGTTTCATTATTATAATCAAATGTCACAGAAAAGTTTCAGTGGCTAAGACAGAAGTTTCCCACAAACTCCTTGCCACACTCACAGAGCCACATTCACTGTTGACACCCCACACAAGGAATACATAGAACTGATGAGCTGCCATGCTCTGGTCCTCACTGTCACTCTGACTCAAGTCTCCATTTGCTTCACTGTTGCTATTGCAAATCGTTCTCCTGGGACAAATAAATAATACCACATTCGCCATCACAGTATCACAGGGATGCCTACAAAGGCCCTAAGCTCTCTGAGCCCTGGAAGTTCATCCCCCGCCCTCCTCACTCCAGCCATCAGTGACTTTTGCTCTCTCCAGAGTTTGTTGTGCTTGATAATTTTAAACCCTGTGACAAGTGCATTCACAGACCTTTCTTGAGCCATCTAGTCATTCAAGTCATGGATCTGAGTTTAAACAAAGATTTTCTCTCACCACATGCATTTTTAAATCACCATCATCCTCTTGCTATTGATTTGCTTACATCCTTATGTTGATAGATATAAAAGAAAGAGACTTATTTTTTTGTAAGAGCCTAAAAAAAACAAAAGAAAGAGTTTTCATGCTCTAAGCTTTATTTTGTTGCATTATTATGGCCTTAGAGAGGCAATGTGGAAAGTGGGGAAGGAAAAAAGGGAAAACACTCAGAATTAGAAGACAAGAGACTGCCCGTCATTAAGGGAATGTGATTAAAGACAGGAATAATTCACTTCATCTGACAGGTATACAATATTATCAGTTACCAAACACTGTGCAGACCAAGTTCAGACACCATAGACTGAACTCATGTCCACATCATAAACTTCTTTCAGCTGTAAAAGAGCACTTCAATTACCACATGGTTGACAAGAAGGAACTTAGAAGGACCAGGGTTTATTTTGACTTACAGTTTAAGGAATCTTGCAGTCCACTGTAGCATCGAAGGCACAGAGGCTGTGTCTACCCACAGAGAGGCATCAGTGAGTGGGCAGAAAGTGGGGAGAGCTTATTTAATCCCAATACCCACCCTTAGGACTCACTTCCTCCACCAATGCTCTACCTCCTAATGGTTGTACAACAGTACCACCATCTGGGAACCAAATATTCAAGCATTTCACATTCAACCAGTAACAGGTGTACATCCTCAGCTGGAAGCAGTCACCAAATGAAGACAATGCATGCCATGATGGTCAGGTGTCAATCATTATTTGAAGCTCACCATGATAGACGTTAATTCCTACCTTGAGCTTCCCAGGGTCTCCTAACTCCAGATAGTGCCAGGGTCATCAGCTGTTCCTCTGTCTGTGATAGGGATAAGATTAATAGTCTGATTGGACTTTCAAATGCAGCTCTCAGCTATCACTTAGGTAACAAAATCTTTGTGTTTCTTTATAGAGAACTTTAAATTTTATATGAAAGCAATGGATTTTTGTGCTCCTGCAATTGAGATATCTCAGAGAAGCATAGCATTGTAGCATTATTTTGAATGTACAATCTTAACAAAAAAAGCAAAGAAATTAAGGCTTTTGTATGCTCTAGAGAAATTTGTGAGCATTAGAACATTGCCATTCAACACAGGCCAGTTGAAATCCCTCTTGAAGATTATCTAAGAAAACACATGAACTGCACTAGTACTGAATTCATATCAAATATCTCATTACAAATTAATTCAAAATTCAACATAAAATTATCCATAAGCCAACTGTCATTTTTTTAACCAATGTTTTCCACACTTCTATTGATGTTATGAGGAACTTTCTATAAAACTTTTCCCCTATCTGTGTCATCTCTTAGGGCATCACAAACATTATATTTCATAACCATCCTTAAAATCTCCCAGTACTATACCTACTCAGTGTTTTATGTTTGTTTAAAGCACTTGTAGACAAACCAGCATGTTCTGAGCACTGTGCCAAGCCTCAGAATGCACAACCTATATCCAACATCAATGAATGAATCTACCACAGTCCACATAGGAAAACCACAGGAGTGGCCATGTGCTTACAGAAAAGAGTACAGGGCTCTGAGTGTCCAAAGACAGACACCCAAGTAAGACTGTCTCCAAGGGAAGCCAGTTTCACTGAGATAAAGTGCTAATGGACAGATAGTCAACACATAATGTCAGTGTTAGTCGCTTGCACTGGCAACCAGAAACAGATCCTGAGAGGAGAGGCACTATCATGGGGAGACCACTGACAGGACACTGCAGGGAGTGAACTGGCCAGGTTTCAGAGCAGGGCCTGGATGTCAATACAGACAGAATGCCTCACATGGGACAGTGAGAATTCTTCTAAAGCTGGGTCAATGGAACATTTTCCCATGTGCCACTGTCACTACTGATCTCTGAGAATCTATTGTTTGTGTTGCATCTGTGATGCTCATGTGGTCTTGGCTAGCTGTCTGGTGGTGGCATCCCTTCTTACTACTTTCCAAACAAAAACACTGATGCAAGAAGGTGAGGAACTTTCCTTATGCTACCACTTAGCCATTGACAAGTCAAGATTCAAACCCAGGCAAGTACAAAAGAGGTTGTGGGGACAACACAACACCCAGTCATTATTGTTTGCTGGAAACCAGTGTTTCCCTCTAAAGCAACACAAGATGCTCATCTCAGCCATGTAGCACACACTGCACACTCTAAGCTTCCCAATACTGGACTTTCATTTCATATTCTTATATTTAATTATTCCAATATTACATTGAATATCACTGTGTATATTCACTTCATGTTTAATTTCAATATTTAAATGTTTATCTGGACAGCAGGCCTAATTAATAATTCTTAAAAACCCTTTGAATTCAGTGTTTACTTCTGTCCTTCCAGAAAACATTGATAATCTGTCTTCCTAGAAGAACTGAACAATAGTATTTAAATGTAATAGCATAGTTGCTTTTTGTTTGTTTGTTTTATTTTTTGTTTCAAGCTTTCTAAAAACTTGTATGTATTCATGGGTTATTTTTACAACTTACAAGTGCATCACAGAGAGTGGAAGAGGCAGTGAACTTCCATCAGAGAAGCTGCCTGATGCACACACACCAGGCTGTTTTTTCCTCTCCAGGTCCCAACTATGGGCTTTGATAATTCCACTTGCCAGAGCGATATAATATTACAAATTAATGATAATACTAGCTTATGATTATTCAAAATAGAAAGATCATTTAAAAGCTCCTATGCAAAGAATTATACAAGAAAGCTGGTAATGGAGGATATTAAATTGCATTTTTCTCGGTCTGTTTTCCATTGTTTAGAGAGAAGGGCTTAGACTCTAGGAAGCAATTTATCCATATGGTTGAAACGATGGCCATTGCTTTTCTTTTTGTTTCATCCTCACTTAATTTTACCTTCAAAATAATTTTACTAAAAATATCACAGCTGTTGGATTTGTGTCATTACCCTTCGTATTTTGTGACTTTTATGAGTCACTCACCATGTCACATTATCCTGTTAACCCCTCCCTTCTCTGAACTCAGGTGCCCACTGGGTGATGGAGTCCCAATTAGCTCTTCTCAGAGGCATCTGTCAGGGCCCTCCCTTGTCCTCAGCTGATTCTGTTTGACAGTCTGTATGACCCAGCAGGCTGAATCTGGACAGCAGTGACTCATGGAGGCCTCTTTCAGCTTAGACTGTGTCTCTCTAGGAATCATAGCTCTCCACTTTTCCTGAGGCTAAAAGAATTCTAAGGTCTTGGCATTACCTGCTCATTAGATCTTTGGCTACATTTCTTATTTTCCTTCCAGACACATTCTATGTTAAAATTTTCAGATACGTGAATGAATGATGTAAAAATTGATCAGATACATAATTTCCTGAAGGTTCAGGAATTGAATGTAAATATTCCCATTTTGCTCAACTTTATTTTTATGCTCCCATAATAATTTTTGAAAATTCCTTTCTTCTGTGCCATGATACTTCCACACTGTGTTTAGGCTGGAGTCATTTTTGCAATGTTTTCAGCCAGGCATAAGACTTCTTGTAAGCTATTGGAGGCTTTCCATTTTCTCGTGCCTCAGTTTCCACTTTAGAATGAAAAGTGACTCCTGTCATTGTATTTGTACATTGAGTTGCTGTTCTCCATGAGCCGTCCTTCCTTCTAGACTGTGTCTGCAGGAAATCCCACGGTGGATACAGCCTCCAGCACAGCACCCTGACTACATTTCCTTGCTCTGACCTACTTATAGTTGAATATGTAATACTTTCAAACCTAACAGCTAAATAGACTCCATGTTCTGATTTGGAGTCTAGCAATCTTGAGATCACTAAGGGAACCCCATTCCTAGCATATTTTCTGTAAGATGCCCAATGAAGGAACCTCAATCAACTTCACATACATGAGCTAGGAAAAAGCCAAACTGAATTGGCTTATTATAATTCCTGGTCAGAGCTGATTTGACTATTATGAATTTAAAAACATGTTTTGAAGGTATGTGACCTAAAGATATGGCTGCTGTGGGATGTTCTGTATGGCAAATTGCTCTGATTGGTCAATAAATAAAACACTGATTGGCCAGTGGCCAGGCAGGAAGTATAGGTGGGACAAGAAGGAGAAGAATTCTGGGAAGTGGAAGGCTGAGGCAGAGACACTGCCAGCCGCCGCCATGACAAGTAGCATGTGAAGATGCTGGTAAGCCACGAGCCACGTGGCAAGGTATAGATTTATAAAAATGGGTTAATTTAAGATATAAAAGAGTTAGCAAGAAGCCTGCCATGGCCATACAGTTTGTAAGCAATATAAGTCTCTGTGTTTACTTGGTTGGGTCTAAGTGGTTGTGGGACTGGCGGGTGACACAGATTTGTCCTGACTGTGGGCAAGGCAGGAAAACTCTAGCTACATATGGCAATTTGGAATGTCTCTGATGTGTGTGTGTCTGTATGCGCGCGCGCGTGCATGATTTTGCCATTAACATGCCAAGTAAGTTCATCTTCAACTAACAGCAAATAGACATGTCATCATTAAATGTTTGACACTTCAGTTGTAGAGACAGGTCTGTGTTTGTAGAATAGCTATTTTCTGGAAATGGTTGCTGTACACAGTATTTTGGAAAAATCCACTAGTCTATGTGAAATGCCCACAGTGATGCTGGGTTCAGGGAGTACTGGGTCCTCAGCACATGAAAGGATGACGCCGTTGATAAAGTGCTTGTCATAGTCATGGAGATTTATTTTATTTTTATTTTTTCCTTTATTAAGATATTTTTTATTCATTTTACATACCAACCACAGATTCCCCCTCTCATCCTCCTCCTGCTCCCCTCCCTAGTCTCCCCACACACAACCCACACCCCCATCCCCTCCTCTGAAAAGGTAAAGCCTCCCATGAGGAGTCAGCAAAGCCTGGTACTTTCAGCTGAGGGTCCAAGCCCCTCCCCCTGCACCAAGGCTGTGCGAGGTGTCCAACCATAGGTACTGGGCTCCAAAAAGCAGCTCATGCACAAGGGATGGATCCTGATCCTACTGCCAGGAGGCCCCTTAAACAGACCAAGCGACACAACTGTCTCAATATGCAGAGGGCCTAGCCAAGTCCCATGTAGGCTCCACAACTGTTGGTCTAAAGTTTGTGAGTTCCCACTAGTTTGGTTCAGTTGTCTCTGTAGATTTCCCCATCATGATCTTGATGCCTCTTGCTTATATAATCCCTTTTCCCTCTCTTCTACTGGACTCCTGGAGTTCAGCCTGGTGCTTGGCTGTGGATCTCTGTATGTGCTTCCATCAGTTACTGGATGAAGGCTCTATGGTGACAGCTTAATTTCTAGAACCCACATGGACTGCTGGGAACAGTGTCAGGTGTTTGTAATCCTAGTGCATGGGGGCAAGGATTGGAGACAAGCAGGTTCCAGGGCTCTCTAGCTACCCAGCTTAGCTGTCTTGGTGAGATCCAGATCAGTGAGAATCCCTGTCTCAGGAAGATTGAAAGCTCAGGAAGATCAATACCCAGGGTTCTCCTCCAGTATCCACATGTGTGCACACACTATTCTAGCCAATGTCTGGGCATAGGATGCAGGTTTGGACTGGAGTTGGTGATACTATTTTGGGAGATTCTGGAAACTTCAGGCATGGTACCTCACCTGTAGAACTGGGTCACTGAGGGCATGCTCCTCAAGGGTGTATTTCATCCATGGTCCCTCTCTCTCATTTCTTCTTCTCTGTGTCCACATGAGCTGTGGAGCCTCTGCCATAGGCTCCAGACTCTGTGATATTCTGGTTCACCACAGGGAAGCATGCATGTAACCAAGGTCAATGGCAGAGATTTCTAAGCCAGAGTCGAAATCAATAATTCCTCTTTGTAAGATGTTCTTTTTGGCGTTCTGGTGACAGCTCCAGGAGGCTGTGTACTATCTGAAGTCTGTCCTAGTCATCCCCTTTACTTTTCTCTAAGTTTCACTTACAAAGACTCTGCATCCAATTCCAGAACGATGACCAAGTCTTGGAAGATCTAAGCAAAGCAGCTATAAATGATCATCAGTGTCTGGCTAATATCAGGTGTGAAGAATATGACAGGAGAAACACCTTTAATGTAACATTTCAAGATTCAGTCTTGGTGATGACTGCATCACCCTCAGTGCACATCTCTATGTCCTATAATCGAGAGATCTTCAAGGTAGAGAAGAACAGGACACTACACTATTAATTCTGCCAGAAGAGAAACTATGAGTGAATTTACAAATGAGATGACATTTGAAATTAGAGTTCAAGTCCCAGTAATATTTTGTGTAGTACAAAAGAACAGAGAAAAAGGAGGTTGGTAGATAATATTCCCAACAGGAACACCAGAATAGACATACACAAAGCTGTGTGTAACATTAGAGGGATGTTCAGGGAATCTCCTGACACCTTAGCAGTCTGACCAGTTGTAATTGAACCACTGTGTAGATGACACTTCTGGGGATAAACGTGTCAATTCTGTTTCTTTCAACATTTAATTGTCTTGACAGATAAGTATACCTCCTTTCTGTCTGGGATCATGAAAACCACCTAGACTTGGTGGGAGGGGACAGCACAGTGGATAAGGCAGCACTTGAGAAGATATCAGAGCTCCTCATGCCATGGTGGCCCTGGCAGAAACTATGACAGAGAACGTCTGAGTTCCTTGTGCTCATGGAGTTGGGGAGCAGCAGAAACCCACTGGTAACATCAGAACACTCAGACACTGAACACGGATGCTGTTCACAAGGGGCAACAGGACACAGTGGAGGAGACAGCAGATGAGTAAGCTGCAGTGGAGTGCAGTCAAAGGGGCAGAGCCCAAGAGAAAGGGTAAAATTGATTCTGAAAAATAACTAAGTGATGAGAGAGGACATGTGGTTGGACACCCACTGTCAAGTTCATAAGCCTCACACAGTGCACTGAGAAGACCGAGACCGGGTGACACATCCTGACCGCAGCCTCTGCTTTTCTCTCTGGGTTTGTCTTCTTTGCCCCTGCCTTATTCATGGCTAATGCCATTGGCTTTTTCAAGGACACTGGAGCAGACATCCTGATCCTCGTGTCCATTGGATCCTTATCCATCCTCAGACTGACACAATTACTGAGTTCATGTCCCACCTCAGAACTGCTGTTGATTCCTTGGTGTCTGTCAAAGCTGTCAGTCCTTTCAATCCTTCATATGGTGTTTATCACAGGTGCATAGAAACAACACCCTTCACTCAGAAAAAGTACTATCAGTACTTCTGTACATAAATCACAAGTACGTCTGTAAAATGTGGGAGCTGAACTCCCCAAGTCAGTCATTCAGAAGCCAACACACTTCATGCACCTGACATCATAAATGTAGCAATTACATGGGCAGCTCTGAAAATTGAGAAACAACAGGCTTCCTTCTCCAGGTGAACGGCAGAATGGCTGAGTGCTAAGTCAGGGGAAAGAAAACTGCACAGATGGAAATGGAACTCATTGGAATGTTTCCATGCATTAAATAGCATTTTCTAACATTAAAATGATATTTTCTACTCTGGACCAACAACTTGGGGAAGAGAAAAATGAAAAATACGAAAATATACCTGGTATTTTAGTAGGTCAGACCCTGAGAAGAAAAAATTCTGGTAGAATTATTCTCTAGGACAGTGGTTCTCAACCATCCTAATGCTGTGACTCTTTAATACAGTTCCTCATGTTGTGGTGACCCCCAACCATAAATTATTTTTGTTGCCACTTCATGACTATGATTTTGCTACTGCTATGAATCATAATGTAAATATCTGATATTCAGGCTATCTGATATGTGACCCCAAAGGGGTAACAACCCAGAGGTTGAGAACCCCTGCTCTTAGTCCTATGTGCATGCATCCCAATCAGCTGTTCAGCTTTATTT
>CABHPQ010118373.1:0-37392 GCA_902168405.1 Peromyscus aztecus | reverse complement strand
TGGAAGAGTAGTCAGTGCTCCTAACCTCTGAGCCATCTCTCCAGCCCCACATTAGACAGTTTATACCCTGAGTGTTAAGAATAATCACCTGGCCAGGCGGCGGTGGCGCACGCCTTTAATCCCAGCACTCGGGAGGCAGAGGCAGGCGGATCTCTGTGAGTTCGAAGCCAGTCTGGTCTACAGAGTGAGATCCAGGACAGGCACCAAAGCTACACAGAGAAACCCTGTCTTGAAAAACCACACACACACACACACACACACACACACACACACAAAAAAAAATAGAATAAAAAAAGAATAATCACCTGGGTAAAGTGTACAATCGCAAAGACAAGCTGCATGAGGCAGAAGCACGTTTTTCCATAGAGGCATATAAAGAAATAAGGCACTGGTCGGTTGTAATGAGTTATCCGAGTAAACTCTTATCTGCTACACCTGGGGGGGGGGGCCCCATGAAAGCACCTTCCAAGAACAATTTCGTGTTCCTGAAGAAACACAGGTCACAAAACTCTTGTTGTTTTTTTGGCATTTTCTCACAAGCACTCAGAATTCCCTTTGCACGACTCATTTTTGGAGTGTTCCAATACCATTTCCTTTGTATAGGATGTGGGTGGGTCTCTGAGCTGTATTGGCAGGGGGCTGAGATACCTCAGGAATCCTGAGGCAAGTGCTCTGCTTCAGGGTGATATATTCAGCACTGCGTTTTCTTCTTTCTTCTTTCTTTTTTTTTTGGACAGAATCTTACTGTATAGTCCTGGCTGGCCCAGCACTCACTGTAAACCATGCTGGCCTCAGACTTGATGCCACGCTCCTGTCTCTGCCTCCTGATGCAGTATTTCCGTACTCAGAAGAATTGCTATACTGTTGTGTATGATGTGTGGGAGTGTGGGCTTGAGTGCGGTTCCAAGGACAACTTTGACTGTGGGTCCTGGGGGGGATCACACTGAGGCCACCAGGCCTGCACAGCAGGTTCTTCTTCCTGCAGAGCCACCTCACTTGCCCCTTTTATCTTTAAAGATTTACTTGTAAATTGTGTAAATCTCTGTGCACCTTAGTACAGGGGCTGGTGGAGGCCAGGAGAGGGCGTGGGATCCCGGAAGTTGTAGTTCTAGGTGGTTGTGAGCCACTCAACACGGGTGTGGGAACTGAACAGGTCCTCTACAAGAGTAGCAAGTGCATGTCACCCCTGAGCCGTCTCTACCCCTCCTCGGCAGGCACACATAGAAGTCAGAGGACAACTCTCATCACTAGTGTGGAGCTCAGGTCATCAGGCCTGGTGGGTAAGCATCTTTACCTGCTGAACCATTTTGCCAGCTCTTTTTTTAAGATGGGATTTTTTTTTAAATTATTATTATTTTTTTTTTAGGGCTGGAGAGATGGCTTAATTGACAGTGCTTACTGTGTAAGATTTAAGATCTGACTTTCATTTCCAGCATCTCTGCTTGTTTAAAACAAGGCAACAAGCTGAGTGCTGTAACCCTAGCACTAGGGCGGTAGAGGCAGGAGGATCCCAGTGTCTTGTTGGCCAGCCCAGCCGATCTGTTGGAAACGGTAAAGGACCCTGCATGAAGAAAATAAGGTGGAAGCCGAGTGTGGTGGGGTGAACTTTAATCCCAGCGCTCCCAGCCACGGCTACATAGTGAGAGAGCCTGTCTGGGGGGTTTGGGAGGGGGGAGTAGAGAACAATTGCAATCGAGGAAGACACCCAGTGTGGACCTCCATGTGTACATAAAATGGGATTTGAGACATCTCATCATGTAGTTCTGGCTGGCTTGGAATTTGAATGTAGACCAAGCTGACCTCAAACTCAGATCTGCCTGCCTCTGCCTCTTTTGTTTCTAAGGTTGCTTGTTTGTTTTTTCTCCTGGGTGGGTCTGGTGTAATCGCAGGTTTTTGTTTTTTTTTTGTTGTGTGTGTGTGTGTGTGTGCTCTATTCTGCTCGTGTGCCTGCAGGCCAGAAGTGAGCATTAGATCCCATTACAGATGGTTATGAGCCACCATGTAGCTGTTGGGAGTTGAACTCAGGACCTCCAGAAGAGCAGCCAGTGCTCTTAACTGCCGAGCCATCGCTCCAGCCCCTACTTGTTTGTAAGATTACTATGTAATACGGTGTCCTGGAATTCTCTCTGTAGACCAGGCTGGCCTCAAACTCAGAGATCTGCCTGCTCTGCCTCCCAAGTGCTGGGATTAAAAGCGTGAGCCACCACCGCCCGGTGAACTTGGGTCCTCTTAAAGAGCAGTATGTGTTCTTAACCACTGAGCCGTCTCTCTAGCTTAGTCATGCACATTTTTGCAGCACCGCTTCTTTGGTGCTTGTAGTAAGACTTCTGTCATTGGTGCTAATCTCACTTGTGTGTGTATGTGCACACAGGCTGGAGGAGGTGTTGGGTCCCCATCATTCTCTACCTTATTCCTTTGAGGTGGAGTCCCTCGTTGAACCAGGGGCTCACACCTTGGCTAGGCTGGCAGCTCACAAATCTGTGATCCGCCTGTCTGTCTTGCTCAGTGTTGGGTCACAGGTGTGCCTAGGACCATGCTTGGCCTTTAAGTGGTGCTGAGACAGGAACCCTGGGCCTCATGCCTTGCCTAGCAAGCACTCTTAACTGCCGAGTCATCTTTCCAGCTCAGATCTTCGTGTATTCTGAAAGTTCATTTGTGAGTAGTCATCTGATGTTCAAGGCAGCTTGGTTCTAGGATGTGTTTCTCAACGACAGTCAAGTCCCTTTTATAAAATGGTGGAATACATATAACTGATGCACTTTAAATCATCTAACCTAATTTGATGCAAACAATGTGTAGTTATGATGAGGAAAAAAGTTCACATTTGGTACAGATGTCAAAAGTTGGTTTGTTTTTGTTTTTTGAGACAAGGTTTCTGTATGGCTCTGGTTGTCCTAGAACTTGCCCTGTAGACCAGGCTGGTCTTGAACTCAAAGACTTGAACTCTGTCTCCTAAGTGCTGGGATTAAAGGCATTTGTTGAATGGTTTAGATGTGTGGTTGGTTGTACAGCCTGAGGACATGGGGGCGACAGCATAATAGCTGAGGAGATACAAGCCCTTCATAGTTGATCACACTGGAAACACTTAGCTTTCAGCCTCTGCCCCGGGTTCCCCTTGAACTTAAAAGCTGGCATTGATCTTTAAGGTGAATCTGCAACTTTAAGAAGCTTACTCCTCAACCCACACCTGAGACAGCTGATGGTTAGTCTGGACCAGGGTGACGACAAGGCGCAGCTGATGAAAGCCTGCATGCAGGAGCCCTTGTTTGTGGAGTTTGCAGACTGCTGTTTAGGAATCGTGGAGCCATCCCACAAGAGGGATTCTTAAAACTGAACGTGCTCTATGCTCCAGCTGCCCACTGCTCCTCCTAGGAGGAGGTTGTCTCCAAGGCTGCTGTAGGACATGTAGGTCTTCATCACACGGCTTGCTTCAGACAAGTTGGGGATACTCAAGGTGCAGAGCCTTTATGAAGAGGAAACTTGTAGCCCTGGAGTGATGGCTCAGCTCTTCCAGAGGACCAACTTCCAGCACCCACATGACTGCGAACAATTGTAGTTCCAGAGGATCTGACCCCCTTCTGGCCTCTGAAGGTACTGTAAGCATGTGGTACACAGCCATACAGGCAGGCAAAACTCACACATACATTAAAAATAAAGGGAAAAGGCTATTTATATTTACGTGGTGGTTTTAAATTTATTTCTGGTACAGTTCAGATGTAAATCTTAAATACCAAGTTTATCCATTTGAATTAAAAACTGATAGTGTTACTGAATAAATTTAAGATGTGTTTCTGTTGTACACTGCATTGCTCGTTGTTCTTGGTAACATTAAATAAATCAATTTATTAAATAGTATTGTTCCTCAATGAACTATATATGTAAGTTTTTCCCCAGCCAAAATTCTAGAGCCAATTTCAGGGTGATTTGGCCCTTTTAAAGTGCTTGTGGATGACCCAGCATCTATCCTGCTGTAGGGACAACATTCTGGACTGACAGTCACATCTGCTGAACCTGAAGACAGGAAGCTGGGACGTGGTGGCCCTAATCCTGGCTTGGTAACTAGCACCCCCAGATCCTGCCAGTGCTGAGGCCACAGTCCTGGCTGGCTGGTACTCTGACAGAAGCCCTGGCTCACAGACAGGAACTGCTGCTTGCACGTGCAGTGGAGTCGCTGTGGGAATAGCTTGGCAGTTGATCAGATGTCTTTGGCAAGGCAGCTGGCAGGAAAAGGCCTCGTGGAACAAAGGCACTAAAGATCACGTAGGCAGGTGGGGGCAGAAGAGTCACACTTGGACTGGCCTGTGTCCTTCTAGCAGAATCTGATTAAAACCAGTAACACTGGAGTCTGAGGGTTCAGGGCAGATGTCAGCGTACTGAAGTGGAGACTTCCTGCAGTGAAACTTTATCGAGCCCTAGGGAGAAAGAGGTGCATGCACTATGAGCGGCAGGGCCCAAAGACACCCCAGAGAGATCAGGATAAAATGTCACATCCACTGCGTGACAGCAAGGTCAGAACAGTTAGTTCTCTTTACCCCTTGTCAATTCCAGGGAGATTTTGTACAGATTATGTAGCATCTTGTTGACACCATTTCTGTCCTCTGGTCCCTTGTACCAGGCTGGGTATTAACCCAGCCTTCCAGAGGAGAACAGTGGAGGTTCTGAGATCATGTACCATCACCAAGGTTATCCAGGGCAGGGGCTGAGCCGAGACCAGGCTGTGGGGTCTGCTTTCCAGTGAAACAGGTGGTATAGATAACACACAGGACCCGCCATACAGTAACCAAGTGATATGTCCAACAGTTAACTCTGCCACTCTAATTCCTTACAGCCACCCATCTGGTAGAGGAGACAGGGCTGAGGTACATGCCTAACTGAGGAAGAGCCAACACTCAGGCAGTTATGAAGGGCTCTGAAGATCCTGGTTTTTAGCTGAAACAATGGCAGAAATCCACACCTGTAGATTTTGGCTTACTCAGCAGGTTAGGGCTTTGTGCTACCTCCCCACCCCACAGAGACAGGCAAGCTTTGTTCACTGCCGCTCTCAGTGAACAACCTGGAGCTGTGGGAAGGACGACCACGGTATCACAGAACGAGGACATACCCGAGGCAGTGCTCTGATGGACGTAATACCAGCCTGATCTTGTTGTGGTGTCTGGAACTTGTTGCTGGGGTTGCCCGTGGGAAGCCGGAGGCAGGCATGGGCCACCAGTTTCCTCTGAAAGCCTCGCACACCCACAGCTGAGTTGGCTAGCACCAGTCCCAGGGGCCAGAGGTGGATTATTGCCCCCAGTAGTTTAGTATGTGCTGCGGGCAGCAAGGAGCTCAGGGAGCTGGGAGCTCGAGGCATGGGTTTCTCCTCCATACCATCCAGTTCTTTAGAGGCAAGACAGGCCATTCTGATCTTAAAGAGAAAACATTCTTTTATAGCTTTAGGTTTATCCAGCCTTCTTTCTAAAAGAATTTACTTTTGCATTCATTTATTCTATATGGAGGTATGCTATCGTGGACATGCTGAAGTCAGGACAACTTATAAATTCTAAGGATGGATCTTGGGTGGTCAAGATTTAGCCCTCTTTAAAAAAATAAAATAGCCGGGCAGTGGTGGCGCAGGCCTTTAATCCCAGCACTCGGGAGGCAGAGCCAGGCGGATCCCTGTGAGTTCGAGGCCAGCCTGGGCTACCAAGTGAGTTCCAGGAAAGGCGCGAAGCTACACAGAGAAACCCTGTCTCGAAAAACCAAAAAAAAAAAAAAAAAAGCTAGGCGATGGTGGTGCACACTTTTAATCCCAGCAATAGGGAAGCAGAGGCAGGTGGATCTCTGTGAGTTCAAGGCCAGGCTGGTCTGTAAATCAAGTTCCAGAATAGCCAGGGCTACACAGAGAAACCTTGCCTTGAAAAACCAAGTAAGTCATTTATTTTTGTGTGTATGCATGTTTTATGTATGTGTGTGGGCATGAGCATGCCAGGGTATGCTTGTGGAGGTCAGAAGACGATTTTGAGAGTTTGTTCCTACCACAAGGGTCCTTGGGCTCAAACTCAGTTGGTGAGGTTTGGCAGCAAACACCTCTACCTAATGGGCCATCTTACTAGCTCTTTGCAGCACTCTTGCTGGAAACATCAGCTTGACAGGTAAACTGAAGGGCCCTGGCTGTGATGCCCTGACTAAATGGCTCCCTAGAGTTGCTCATTCCACACTACTTCCACAGCCGCCCTGGACTGGAGCTGCCTCTGTCCATCTCACCATACAGGGCGACACACGGCTTAGAGGCTGCATGGCCTGCCAGCACACCCTACCACAGTGCCAGAGACAGTCCCTCAGGCCTGTCTGGAGCCCCGTCTCCAGTACTGCCCACCCTGGCCTCCAGTCATACTCACTCTCCACTTATGCCATGCACGCTTGATGACCGTGGCGGCTGTGTGTAGCCTTCTGATGTGTTTCCGGGTTAGCCAGGACCGAACAGCTAAAGAGACAGCAGAGACAGCAAGACCAGTATTAGAGCTGTTAGTCACGTGGCCAATACCGGGGTTGATGTGGAAATGTGGAATCTGTTTTTCCAGCGATGCACTATGTCAATACATAAGGCAAATGGGGCTTAAGAGTCACTCCAGAGCCGGGCAGTGGTGGCGCACGCCTTTAATTCCAGCACTCAGGAGGCAAAGGCAGGTGGATCTCTGTGAGTTTGAGGCCAGCCTGGTCTACAGAGTGAGTTCCAGGACAGGCACCAAAACTACACAGAGAAACCCTGTCTTGTTAAACCAAAAAAAAAAAAGAAAGTCACTCCTAGAAAGATGGCTCAGTGGTTAAACTGCTCTTGCAGGGCACCCAGATTTGGTTACTAGCACCCACATGGTGATTCACAACCTCTTTTTTGTTTGTTTTTTTGAGACAGGGTTTCTCTGTGTAACTTTGGAGCCTGTCCTGGAAATCACTCTATAGACCAGGCTGGCCTCGAACTCACAGAGATCCACTTGCCTCTGCCTCCCAAGTGCTGAGATTAAAGGCATGCACCACCGCTGCCCTGCTTTTCACAACCTTTTGACTCTAGTTCTAGATTTGATGCCCTTCTGGCCCCCAAGGGCACCCACACGCATATGGTACACAACACACACACACACACACACACACACACACACACACACACACACACACGTTATATTGCCCACAATCTTGTAGATACCCACATTGAAGGGTACCTGGGAGCTCTAACTGGCAAGGACCCAGGCTACCACCGATCTCAGACTCAGTCCTCAACAGTGCCCAAGGAACAAGAAGGATCTGGATTATCTGTGCCTTATAAATGTATTTTGGCTTGTGTGGGCATGTAACTCCATGGTATAGCACTTGCTTAGCATGAGTGAAGCCCTGGGTTTAATTCATGGCACTGAAAAAAGACAAATTATTTTCATCTTTAAAATAAGCCTGCCAGGACTGTGTTAGTCATGCCATCATATGTTATCAGCCTCACCAATAGGTGGCTGGGTCCCACCTACCTGCCTGAAGGAGCACCGCAGCCCGCCTCTGTTTCTCCTGCTTTTGAAGACGGTGTCGCCTCCAGCCACACTGGATGCAGCGGGCACACTGCTCCAGCATCTGGGCACGCCCACATTCCAGAAGCTCTAGCTGAGAGAAGAGGAATCCACTGAGGTCCTTGGCCCTCTTCCCCTACCCTGAGGATGGTCTACACTTGCAGCTGGCGCCTGCAGTCTCGTCCTTCCCCCAGCCACTTTACCATGGAGTCAGTCATGAAAACCTTTGTCCTGCCACAGTACAGTGGGGCTTGTGTGGTCTCGGCTGGGTCACCGGGAGTGCTCGCTGTCTGAGTTAAAGCTGGCAGAGCATGGAGAATGTCCTGTAGTAGAGGCTGCAGTGTGGCCTCCTTGGCACAGAGAGGCTGCTCTGGGGGTGGGAGAAAGGCTTCATCAGTGCCTGCTTGTTCCTACACGCTTCTGTAGCCTGAAGAGACTGATCTCCCTAGAGCTCTCTAAGCCTCTTTCTTCTGTTCTGGATCTAGTCATTTGTAGAGGTAGTCCTGATGTCCCTCACAGAAGCCCCCACTGCCCCATGTCTCCTTGGCCACTCCCTCAGCCCCAGCCCTTACCCCTTCCAGTCAGCCACGTGGAGAAAAGGAAGCTATACCCAGCTGTGGGAAAGCCCTCCCAAGCTTGCCGGGCTGCCTCTGTGTGGGAGGGTTTACCTGAGGGCTCTGACCGCAGTTAGCGGCCCAGCGCCTCTCTGGAGACAGAAGCCACCAAAGCAGATGCAGGAGACGAGAGATGAGAGACATCCACAGAATGGACCAGGGCCCAGAGGGCTTGTTGGTAAGAGAGACAGGAGAGCAAACCATGGAGAGGAGAAAGGAGAGGAGGAGGAGAGTGGCACAACTCCGGGAGAAAGAGCTGGCTGGTGGGCCAGAAGGGGGTGGGGCGCAGCCGTGCTTGGGCTGCCGTCTGCCCTAGTCCCCATGTCTGTCCCTCCACCTGCCCCTGAGCCTCTGCATCCCCCCATTCTTTTTTTCAATTATGTATACAGTGTCCTGCCTGAATGTGTCCCTGCAGGCCAGAAGAGGGCGCCAGATCTCATTACAGGTGGTTGTGAGCCACCATGTGGTTGCTGGGAACTGAACTCATGGTCCTCTGGTAGAGAGCAGCCAGTGTTCTTAACCGCTGAGCCATCTCTCCAGCCCCAACACATCCTTAGTTATGAACAGCTACACTGTGCCCACAAGGCTAGACTTCTGCCCAAGTGCTCTGCACACGTCCCCCCCTTGATGCCTCCTGGGACCTGGAGCTCAAGCTGGCCATGCAGGGCTGGTCCAGATTCCTCAGCTTTCCCTTCTGCCTGCTCGTCCCACGGCAAGGCCGAGTTCACCCTGTTTTTGTCTCCCTCTGTATCTGTATGGAGCCATGCCTATTGACCAGTTTTGCCCACTTGTTACTCAGCTGCCCACAGCTCTGGCTTCTCCTTGGGTGGCTCCACAGCCTCACCCCCAAAACCTTCCACAAAGGTAGAGCGGACTAGAGCATGAGGTAGATGGAACATTGGTTCTCTCCCCTAAAGGGGCCCTCTCATCTACCCAGGAAATGAAGTCCATGTTTCTTGATTAGGGCCCACCTGGCACCCTAGCTTTACCTGTCACATCTACGTTCTGTCTTGTGCCTGGAAGCTTTTGTTCAGATTACCTGTCACATGCAGTGGTTGTCAACTGGCTAATCCAGTTTATACCCACATACTACCTCCTCTAAAATGTTTTCCCATGTCCACATCGCCCCTGGCATCAGAGTGAGCTCTCTGCCTTTCTACACCATTGTCAGCTGGGGTTTGTCCCCACATTGTACCAACAACCATTAGTCTCTGAGTAGGTTCACTTAAGTCCTCAGTAACCTATGGCTGAACAAATGACAGAAAATGGGCCCCACTCACCAGTGGGCCCTTTGGCAGAACACAGGCCCCAGAGGCCAGAGGATGTGTGAGGTCGGAGCCTTCTCAGCAATTTATATCGTTCCACGAAGTTCTGGTGAGAGACCCTGGAAACCAAAGTAGGCAAAAAGAGAATGACTGTGAGCCAGGTGTCTAGCTGGGGCTCAAAGCCAATGCTGCCTGACCATCCCCATTGAATGGAGGAGGGTGTGTTCTAGAGATGCCAAGGGCCACTCAGTGGGAAGCCTGCAGATACCATTTAAAATGGATGGAGCCTGTGGCTGGCAAGATGGCTCAGCAGATCAAAGTGCCTGTAGTCAAGCCTGACAACCCGAGTTTCATCCTCAAGACCCATATGGTAGAAGGGGAGAACTGACTTCAGCTCCTTGCTGGTTGTGGGGTGCTCAAAGCCACCGAGGAAGGACACCATGTACCTGTGCAGCTCTTAAAACTCTGAGGCTTGTCTCTAAAACTTCTCAAATCTGACAAAGCCACAGGAGAATTCCTGACTCTCACCTTCCTTTTCCTTCACACTCTAACTCTGGCCTCCCTCAGACTAGTCCTTTTGGTGGTAAACTGTCCTGATTCAACCATCTGCCCCAGAAAACAGCGGTGACTTCTACAGCCTGGAAGCTGACTACTCCGAGCCCTCATCTGACCCTGCAAACCATCCAGTTCTCTTTTTACTGTGAGCTATAGATCTCAGTCTGCCATATTGCTTCCCAGTTTTCTCAGCTAATCCTGTCTTCTAGACACCTGCAACATCACCCATCTCCCTTCTGTCTTAAGCCTGCATCCTGCATCCAACCTCCAGTGAGCAGTGCAAGAATTCTCCGCCTCCTCCTCACACCAGGGCAAACAGTCGAGGCTTTACAGGGCCAGCTGTGTCTGCTCCTTACATTCCCCGTTGCTGCTGCTTTGTGGCCCAGTCCCTTGGTGCCCCACATCCTGACAGCACTATGGTTGTTCTCTGTTCTAAGTCCTCCCAGGCTGGCCCTTCCCTTTTCTCTGGGCCTGCACTGATAACCAGACCACACATTTTCCCTGCAACAACAAATTCTGTTTCCTTCCTAGCACTTGTGTGTGTGTGTTATCTGTGGAAGTGTGTGCTTGCACAGGTGGAGGCCTTAATTTGACATTGGAAACCTTCCTCTATAGCTCTCCACCTTCGTTTTCGAGATAGAGTCTCTCATTGAACCTGGAGCTTACTGACTGGTTAAGCTGGCTGGCCAGCAAGCCCATGGAATCCTGTGTCTACTCCCCAGTGCTGGGATTACAGGTGCTTGTTGCCATACCTTTTTTTTTTTTTTTTTTTTTAAAGATTTTTATTTATTTTTATTTTATGTGCATTGGTGGTTTGCCTGTATGCATGTTTGTGACCTGTATGCATGTTTGTAAAGTGCCCGATCCCCTGGAACTGGAGCTATAGGCAGCTTACAGCTGTCTATGTGGGTGCTGGGAATTGAACCCACAGTGCTCTCAACCACCGAGCCATCTCTCCAGTCCCGCCATACATACCTAGTTTTTTTTAAAAAATTATTTATTTATATATATGTATATACATACATACACACACACACACACACACACACACACACACACACACACACACCTGCATGTATGCCTGCACACCAGAAGAGGGCACCAGATCTCATTACAGATGGTTGTGAACCACTTCGTGGTTGCTGGGAATTGAACTCAGGACCTCTGGAAGAGCAGCCAGTGCTCTTAACCTCTGAGCCATCTCTCCAGCCCCCCCATACCTAGCATACAGGGGTGCTGGAGATCCAAACTTGGATCCTCAGCAAGCACTTATTTTTGCTTATTGGTTTTTTTTCCCCCAAGGCAGGGTTTCTCTGTGTAACAGCTCTGGCTGTCTCAGAACTCACTCTGTAGACCAGGCTAGCCTTGAACCCACAGAGATCTGCTTGTCTCTGCCTCCCTAGTGCTGAGATTAAAGGCATGTGCCACCACGCCCTACTTTATCTGTAGATTTTTAAAAACTTTACTTTATGTATATGAGAGTTTGCGTGCATGTATGTCTGTGCACCATGTGTATGTGGTGCCTGTGGAGGCCAGTGGAGGGCTTTAGAGCCCCTGGAACTGGAGTTATAGATGGTTGTGAGCTGCCATGTAGGAGCTGGGAATTGAACCCCAGTCTTCTGGAGAACAGCCGGTGCTCTTAACCCTGAACCATCTCTCAAGCCCCAGACCCTTTCTAAAAGAAAAATAAAAAAGATTTATTTTTATTATATTTAATTGTGTCTGTGTGGGTGGTGAGTGGGTGGGGGTGTGTGGATATGTGCCTGTAAGTGCAGGCGTTGATGGCGGCCAGAGGGGCTGGACCATCCTGGAGCTGGGCTTACAGGCAGTTGTGATCTGCTTATGTTGTGGATGCTGGGAGCCAAACTTGGGTCCTCTGCAAGAGTGGTATGTACTCTTAACCTCAGTCATCCATTTCTCTGGCACCCACCCAGCCCTCTTGTTGATTTTTGAAACAGGGTCTCACTCTAGCCTAGGCTGGCCTTAGACTTGTGTTGCTCTTCCTGTCTCAGCATCTCAAGTGCTGGGGTCATAGGTGTGTGCTCCTGTGTCTGGCTCATACTTAACTTTCTTGTTTCTACAGGAACGTAGGCCCTACACGGGCAGAGATTATACAACGAGTGGCTGAGTAGATAGACAGATGCCATCCCTTTGCCTTCCGGGGGGACTGCCACAGACCTGCCGTTCTCCTCAGCCCCACCTCCTTCTGTCTGGCCCAAGTTCTGAGTGCCACCAGGCTCTGGCCCTACCGCAATGTGGCTTACTTACCGGATGGGAAAGCCAGCAGCACTGATGTGGATGGTCTCTACAAGGCCACAGGCCTCCAATTGACTCAGAACCTGCAAGGGTGGGGAGACAGAGCAATCTACAAGCTAGAAAAGCTATTTCTTTTGCACATCTCTGGTCCTGACCTTCAATGACAGGCAGGGTTGGCTGACAGAGATGTCTGTCTCCATGGGACCATGAGAAACAAAGGGAGCTGAAGATCTCCCTGCTAGAAGTGGTCCTGGTGGAGCCGCAAAGGCCCTGTCTGGTACCTGGCTCCTGCTACAGCTAAGGTCTGCAATGGTCCTGTCTGTCTCTCACCTGTCCAGGGCTGATACCACTTCACAATACAGAACTGTTTATTCTCTTCCAGCATCAGAGCCGCTCAAGCAAGGAAGGTTATACTGCGAAGATTCTTACTTGATTTGAACCCAGAACTTTACCACACAGCCAAGTTATCTTGGCTACACAGCCACATTTACCAGGTGACTGTTGGACATTCTTCAGTGCGGTCCAGCACTCACACATCATCTATACCCCCTCAGAACCTGAAACCTTGAGGAATGATTTTGTGTAAACTAGAAAATGA
This sequence comes from Peromyscus aztecus, assembly GCA_902168405.1. NCBI lineage: Eukaryota > Metazoa > Chordata > Mammalia > Rodentia > Cricetidae > Peromyscus > Peromyscus aztecus. The sequence goes on along the minus strand of CABHPQ010118373.1, from coordinate 24,578 downwards.
GATTAACAATCCAGAGACAGCCATACTGCATGGACTGTAGAGATGTTAAATCACAAAACACCCATTGTCCCGAGCAGGTTCAGTCTCTTGTCAGAGATAGGAGAGGTGAGCAGGGAGCAAGATGTTCTGTAGTCCCCATGTGCCACCTTGGCGAGGCCTCGGTCAGTGTACAGAATATAGGACACATGCTCGCTTAGCCAGAGCAGGGAAACAAGCCCTCCTTAATGTCAGGCCCAGCCTCACAGACTGTCTGTGATCACTCCATCTGGAGATGCTCTCCCCTTAGGCCTTGCCGGATGGGGTTTGATGCTAGGCGGATGTAACTCAGGGTTAGTTACCTCTTCCTGGAGGAAGGTCTGCGGCTGATTCTGGCTGTTGGGCTTGATACAGCGAATGTAGTGGGGTGTTGTGCTATGTAGGACCTGAAGGAGCTGTTCCAGTGAGGCCTGCAGACGGAGAAATCTGGGGTAAGGCAGGATTGGGGCAGCTCTGGGCCATAAGTTGAATTCTGGTTAGTGAGTATAATTATGTCCTTGCTGGCCCTCCCAGCCTTGAGAACAGGACCCACATATGCCCTGAGCACTACTGGAAATTCTCGGGACTCTGTGTAACAGCCCTGGCTGTCCTAGAACTTGCATTGTAGATCAGGCTGGCCTCAAACTCACAGAGATCCGTCTGCCTCTGCCTCCCGAGAGCTGGGACTAGAGGTGTGCGCCACCACAGCCGCCACCAGGTGGCTTGAAGGTTTTTAAAGAACATGTGCAAAGCAGAGTTTAACCACCCCTTACTTCTCCCCCTTCCTCCAGGGATGCTTCGGGACCAGTGGCTCTCACTGGCTGACCCTCTGGTCTGGGGCTTGTCCCTTTCCTCTCTTCCCCACTTCTTTCCTCCAGAACAGCTGCACAGCACTCCGGCTGTTCTACTATGTGCCAGAGATGTGACTCAGACAGTCTACCTATGTCACAGCTCAGCCTGATGACACACAAGCTGTGCAGGTGTTGTCCCTCAGGAGTGTCTGATGCTGTGGCTGGAGCACACTCCTCAGACAATACACCTGGGTTTCCCAGGGTGCCCTCTCAAGCGATGGTAAAGTAGGGGTTAACATATGAACAGGGACAAATAAAAAAGCGGCAGGGTGGGTGACCAAGTTGTTGAAGGGCAGTGGTCAAGAGATCCCAGGAAGGTGAGCAGCCCGTGCAAGTTTCACACAGCAGAAAGGAAGCAGATAACACGCAGGAAAGTGGTAGTCTGGGCCAGCCAACACAGGGTTTGAACAGGGCAGTCAGAGCTCCATAGAAAGTGCTACTCTTCTGTGACTGCCCCACTGGCAGGGGTGAGAGCCCCCATCCTGTCATATCCCGTGGTGTCGTCTTCAAGCATAAACCTGAAGAGACCAGGACCATTCCTGCATGGCACACTACTGATCCCTAGTGAACAGCCCCAATCCTGAGGGGTGCTCAACAGACAATTAGAGTGAACTGAGCACTTCATATCAGCACCACCAGACTCACCTTGAACTTGGACACCACAGTCAACGCAGGAGCCCTGCTCTGGCCAGACGGCTCCTCGTGGGTCTTCTCTTCAGGGTTAGCAGGAAATAGCATCATGAGCAGAGGGTCTTGGGACTGCTGCAGGAGCCCAGTCAGCTCAGGGGGAACAGGGTCCTGTTGGGAAAGGGCAAGGGTGGCAGGCAGGTGAGCTGCTTCCCAGTGCTGGCCACTGCTCTGGCACCCCTACCCAAGCACCAGGCTTCTTGGAAGGCCAGGGCTGGAGTCCCAAGCAGAGTGGGTCTGCTGGTCAAGAAGAGACACAGGCCACTTCCAGTAGGTCAGGATGGATTAGCAAAGGTCTCAGGAAGGGCTCAAGAGGGTGAGCCTGGATTCTGAGGAGATTTAGGAGAGAGGATGCCAGTTAGGAACTACTTTGTGTGTGCAGCAGTGACTCAGCCCAGGCGCACCTTGTTCTTTTCCACCAGGCCTTCTGTGTGGTACCGCACGGGTCCTGCGAAGTGCATGACCACAAAGCTGGGCTCCCGGCTGAGCTTACTGTGGCCCAGGCAGGGCTTGCCTGCTAGAGCACTCTCGATGCGCGTCTGTAGCTGCGCTGCACTGCTCGGCCGGTTAAGGCGGCATTCCTGTGGGGTGGGAGCGGGTAGTCATCACAGTGACGAGGTCTTACCACATCTTCACCGTGCTCACTGTCGGGCCCCCATGGCAGCAGAGTTGTAACACAGGCGTACCAACAGCAACTCCGGGGAGAGAGCACAGGGATTAGCACACTTATTTGCAGGTGTGGGAGAGAGACGGCTAAAGAGCACACAAAACAGTCACCAAGGCACCAGAAAAGCCCGGGGACCAACTTTGCTGCTTGGCCCGCTGGCTGAACCTTCCCTACCTCATTTATGAGGGAGCAGATGCTGATGGGGCTCCCCTCGAGGAGATCTAAACAGGTCTGGTTGTCCTGGTAGTTGACAAATGACCACTCCAGGCCCTCAACTGCGTATTCCTCCTAGGAGCAGGGGCGCAGAGGGAGAAAGCAAGTTCCAGAATAGCATTAAGGAAGGAACAAAACACTTTCTTACATATTATTACTTATCAATTAATAAGACAAGGAACAAAGGTGCCTAGTCACGACTGGGCGGAGTTAGGAAGAGGCAGAGGACCCGGAAGGATGACCTGTCTTGCCCACGCCTCACCTGCTGCGCCCTCAGGTAGTGAGCCACGAAGTGCTGCTGCAGCTTCTCATTGGCATAGTTGATGCACAGCTGCTCCAGACTGTTGTCAGGGAATGACTCAAACCCATACACATCTAGCAGACCTTCGAGGACAGGAGAGACCATGGGGCTACCACAGGCGGCAGAGATGACAACTCCAGCGGCCCCAGTGGCTGGACCCTTGCTGAGGCCTTGGGATGAGGTTGAGTGATCGTCTGCTCCCATCACCCACCTAGGGTAGAACCCAGGACCTCTTCCCCCACCCCATACCATGTCAAGAAAGCCAAAAATCTGAACGAAGGGCAGACCAGGCATCAGTACACTCTTGAGTCTGAATCCTTGGCCCCAATAGGCTCCTCCTTGAGGATATCAGGTCCCATTTTTTGTGTGATACCAGGAAATGTTCTCTCAAACAACCAAGTTCAGAGGACCTTGATCTCACCAGCCTCGCTGATGCCCCTCTTTAAGCAAACTGTGTTGGCACCCCTAGGCTTTACTTCCTTCCCCAAGATTACAACAACGCTGATCTCAACTGTGTCTCCCCATCTAGCTCTGACTACCCTTCTGGGATTGGAGCTAAGTCTCTGAGAGAAAAAGGACCATTAGGGATGTGACATAAACTGGTCTGTCTGGAGAGCCATGGACATGTCAAATGGGGGCAATCAAATCACCAAACTCCTGGATGGATGGACGAGGACACCGGCCGAGAAGAGAAAGGAGCTGCTCAGAGGCACACAGGTGACCCAGGGATCCTCCCTCCACCCAGGAGGCTCCTGGCAGGGTGAGCCTTGCTACCTATGAAGGCAGTCCATGAGCTGGAGTCTGCACAGATGCTGCTGTTGATCACTGATACCAGCCAGTCGAACAGCCTGTTGATGGGAAAGAGTGGGATGTGGGAACTGCTCTCCCAGGAAGGATGCTACATGCTAGAAGGCCTTGCGTTCTGAACCTACCAGGCCAAAGGCCAACCTCTTGTTTCTGGCTTATGCAATCTTTTTTTTTTTGTTGGTTTTTTGAGACAGGGTTTCTTTGTGTAACAGCCCGGGCTATCCTGGAACTCACTCTGTATCCCAGGCTGGCCTTGAACTCACTGAGATCCGCCTGCCTCTGCCTCCCAAGTGCTGGAATTAAAGGCGAGCGCCACCACCGCCCAGCCTATACGATCTTGACCTATTGCAGAGGCAGACTCTGGGCATATACATTTCCAGGTATACACAGCCCTGAGCTGTCCTCATACAAGACAGCACAGGGTAGCTGGGTGTAGCTAGGTGTAGCCCCTGGGTCTGCATTAGTCATGTAGCCCATCACCAGCTGACGCCGTGACTAGAAGAGACTACCGGCAGGTCCTAGTTAGGCTAGTAAGGAGCTGAGTGCATTGAATTCCCCTGAAAAAGGCTTAAGGAGCTGCCACATCCTACTCAATCCCAAACAAGTGGTCCCAAGTCACAAGAAGAATGGCATTCTCTACTCTGGACTGTCACTAGCCCATGGAAAATGAAACTTCTACACAGGGAGGCACCAAGCGTGACACTGTTGGGGGCCTTCTTTCCTACACACTGCCTTCTCCGACCCAGTTCTGGAAACAGGGCCAACAAAAAGACTGGGGTGGAACCAGCAACCACTGCTTCAGCCAACAAGTGCTGGGGTCACAGGGGCCACCTCAGTTTCTCTTTAAGTAATTACTCTGCACACGGCTTAATTCACACTTTATTTATTTATTTATTTATTCATTCATTCATTCATTCATTCACTTATTTATTTATTTTATTTTGCAACAACAGGGGTTCAAACCCTCATACAAGATATTAAAATGAATGAACTACTGTAACACGACTGTTTCCACGTGTAGGATGGCCTACGGCTAGAAGCTCATCCTATCTGTAACTCTTCATTTTGCAGTAACTTGTAGCAAAGGATTAGAAATCTTTTGACTGCTGGGTGTACTCGTGCACACTTTTAGTCACAGCACTGATAGTGAGTTCCAGGGCAGCCAGAGCTACATAGTGAGACCCTGTTTCAAAATAATCCCCCCAAAACAAAAATCCCCCAACTTTTGACCTAAAACCTGCTTTGAGGCAGTAGTATCTCTGTCTCTAGTTGCCTTGGGCTCAGTCAGACCTCAGATTCTTGGCTCTGAACAGGTTTGTCCAAGATCTCACATGCACACACATATACAGAGGTCACCGATAATCTCGGGGCATTCTGAGCCCCTGACAGCCTTTACAAGGTATTCTGAACAGGGTTCTCAGACCTCAAGATGAGATAACCCTTGACCATGTGGTTCAGAGGATGGGGTGCCCATGTCATGTCCCAAGCGAGGTCAGGACCCACCTTCCTGCTGTGCTGCCTTCCCTGCTGCATGCTTTGCTGGCACTGACTCTGAGCTGAGCTTCTGGCTCCATTGCTTTCTCTCCAACTCCCCAGGTGAATGACCTTAGGAACCAGGGTATAGGAGACAGAGGAGCCTATCCACTACTCAACAGTCTGAACCGGAACTGTAAAGGCCGGATCCCCTTTGGGGCCTGTTTGCCAATAGAGAGCTGAGAAGACTTTCCTCACCTATGACCAAGGTCAAAGCAGGCTCTTGTACTTGAACAAGCTGAATCTAGGTCAGGAATGTGGCAACTCCTCCATTCAATACAGGTAGTGTTTAGGGCAAACCTGGGAGCTATGCCCTGCCATCTCCTGGAGTTCCAGCAAACTGGTCTGCTTTATTCAGTACCTCCATCTTGGGCCTCCATCTACTGCCTGACAAGTGTTTAGTCTGACCTCAGACAGGTTAAGAACCCGGCGGGAAGTGAAGGCCCAGAGTAAATGGCTCACCGTGCATAGATCAGTTTGGCCAGACAGTCTCTTCGGGTGTCACACTCGGCTCGGGAGCACGGCTTCCGGAACACCTGCTGCTGCTTGCCTGCCTTGATGGTTCGAATCTGCATAGTCTCCAGCAGCATGTCCTCTGCGAGCTGCAGCAGCGAGGCTGAGGTCCTGACAGAGACTGGGAGAGGAGAGTCCTCCTTAGGTAAACACCCTCCATTGGAACTGAGTGGACGGAGGAAACACAGGTACTGAGGGGTGAAGAGGCTTGCACAGGCCTCCTTACGGGGGAGGCAGGACCTGAAGTCGGTGTTACAACTGGACAAATTACTTTCTAAACCACTTGACTAATTTTCTCATTGTAAGACGGAGACAACAGTGTAGGCTTCACCAGAGGCTGAGGAGTAAATTATCCATCGCAGGCCTACAGCAGATGGTTAATCCAAGGGTGCCAGATGGAAAAGTTCACCCTGCAATTTCCCACCGCACCTCAATAGCACTAGTCACTTCCCTGCCAGGCACATTCCCCGCATCCTTGTCTCTCACCCTTGGTACCATCCATCAGTTGGCAGGGCTGGGCTTCATCTTCTGAGTCAGCAAAATGGACATTGCCAAGGTGCAGCAGTCCAGCTAGGATCTGAGGGGCAGAAGGGATGGTCAGAAGGGGGGCTTGAAGAAGATGAGTTCTTATGCTGATGTCACAATAGAGGAAGAAAGGAGCTCCTGATGATTGTCCCACTGTCTACCTCTGTCAGACAAGATTTCATATAAGTTAGAGCATCCCAAGACAATCTCTTCCACATCCTATGAGGCACATGCCATGATGATGCCCGTAACAGAGATGGGAGAGGTTAATGTCGAGCCTAGGAGGAAGGCAAAATTAGAGTCTAGGCACCAAGACTTCCGATGCCTCCCAGAACAGCCAGTAGACCTTACCTCCATTCATCCTCTGTCCCTACTCCTCACTTTCAGGAACGGTCCCTGTGGGAGTACTGCTCGCTCCCTTAGTTACGGGCCAGTGTCATTTCTGCCCGGTGGGGCTTGGTCATGGCTTCCTGGAAGCCTTTCTCAGCATTACTGGGCTGTGATAGTCCAGCCTCGGGGAGGAACTGTGATCCTGGTCTCTACAGTAGGTACCCCCCTTCTGCCTTTGCCTTCAATGACCTATAGAGGTAACTTCCAGTATGATGGCAAGCAGAACACTTGTAGACCCAGTAAGTCTGGAAACCCTTGGACCTCCTATTAAGAGAGCCGAGCCTCTCCTGCTATTGCTGTCTGGTCCCAGGCAGATAATCTCCATATGCTACCAGTCTCTGGCCCCAAACTACCCCAGGAGAGGGCACCTGTGCCCAATGGGCAGCATGGCTGTGGCATAGGGTCATAACACTTTCAGTGGAATGGATGAGTCTTGCCCTGGGAAAACCACCATCCTGATCATGGTGTCTTCCCTGCCAGATAAGTACGTCACAACACCTTCAAACCAGCAACCACGCCAAGACTCCTGGTGTTGTCCATTCCCTCTAGCCTGTCTCCATGTACTGTTCTTCTGCACAAACCCTTACCTAGCAGTGTCCATACTGGGTGTGACACCTTAGCTTCCTAAACACCATGCGAAGGCCATCAATATCCCCATTTTCCTTCGGTGGCTTCCCTGTCTCTGTCCCCAGCCCGCCCTATACATTACATGCTGTTGCTCTGGGAGATGAGGAAGTAAGGGAAGCAGCTGGCCTTCAGCAAAGGCAGAAAGGCAGTGAGCAGAGAAGGCTAGCTCACTGGGCTCCCAGGGCGAGAGGCAGAGGACAGAGTGGAGGAAGAGGTGGGCATCGGGAATAACAACGCCTGGACCAACTGCATCACGGAGTGGTGTCTTGGGTAGGTTTCTTTACCTCTGATTTTCTCAAGTATAAAATGGAAATAATCCCCATGCATAAGAGGCTGTGGATAAAAACCAAGTGAGCAAGGGGTGAACATAACTTCTAAGCTTTAAAGCGTTAGTTAGACAAACAGAAAGACTATTTCTCTGTTATTGTCACTGTAATAAAACCTGTCCCCTCCCACGAAAACAACAAACAAACAAACAAACAAACCTGCCCTAAAGTCCCTGTGCTCTGGGTGTGCGAGCCACTGTGCCATGTTCATTACTAAGTACTATTATGGTATGTCAAAGACCCTACGGCCCAGTCCAGCACCTGTCTCCAGGCTCCCCACAGTGCTGGCCAGCTCCTTGGTATGGTCCTGTGAGGCCTGAAGTCCTAGACACTCATGGAGAGAGTCCCAAGTCTAGGGACAATTCATGAGAAGGGCTACCATCACCTCTAAGTGCAAGTAGCATGGCTTTTCTTCTGACCTTAAAGATGTTGTTCTGGGTGGGGGTGTCGATGCCCAAATGGAGCATGGCCTCTCTGGTCAACTCGAAACAATCCTCTGAAAAGAATCCATGTCACAGCCCAGTGGTCAGCAGGGTCAGTGGGGAAGGGGAGACAGGCCCTGGGCAGAATGGGTGGGGCTTTGGGGCAGTCTAGGGTACCAAGGAGGCTCCTCCTACCTTCCAAACTGTTTTCTGGATTGGGTAGCCAGGAGAAGGCAGCTCCCTCAGGGAGGTACCACTGGAGTCTTTCATCCTTGGTGGCGCCTTTGCACATCTGTGGGGAGGGATGTACAAGAGGCTGAGCTGGGGTTGGGAGGGCCTTCAGGCCTGAGGTTAAAATGAGGAGTGAGAAATGGCAGCAACATCGCAAGGCTGAGAGGTCCCCCAAAGTAAGCACAGGGCACGGGGTGAAAGAAACACCACTGTCCAGAATGTCTCCAGCCTGATGGACAAAAACATCTTCCGGGAAAGCTGGCGGTCTGAAGCAGAATGCAGACTCTTGCTGGGGAGTCCTTGTCTCGATTACAGAGGTACATCCCCTTACCTAAAGAAGCTCCTAGTCTGGGTGCAAGGGGCCCTACCAATGCTCTGGAGAAGCCCAGTCCAGGGAAGGAACACAATCCCAGAGCAACCATCATGCTGTTGTGGGAAACAGTTTCTATCTTAGAAGGGTCCTCAGTCTAATGCAGGTGACACAGTTTCCACTCAGAAGACAGAGTGCCTGCCTAGAGGACCTTCTGATCTGAAAGGGCAGAAAATCATACCTCTAGGCCCAAGCTGTGCCTGGTGAGCAGCTCTGCTTGAGAGCAAGTGAAGGGGCCAGGTGTGGAGCATGCTGGGGTGGAGGGACGAGCCACCCAGCCCTGCTTGTGGCACAGTGCACTCCACCTGGCACAGACCTGGTAGAAGATGTGGAAGTTCCTCTCACTGGAGGCCTGACGAGCCACCCGCGTTTTCTCTAGGAGGTAGGTCTGGACTGCAGCTCCCGTCATCTGCTGGGCTCTGGCACACAGAGGCAGAGCCTCATTATTATCCCGTCATTCCATGGCCGTTTACTAGCATTAGCTTACCACAGACTGCTACCCAGCAAGTCCCTTCCAAGCTCTTCTTGGGTTGGGAACATTCACAATGTCCTTGGGAAGCCAGGAGTTCAAGGTTAAATTGGGCTCTATGAGACTTTGTCTCAAATAACAAAACTCAAAATGTGTTTGAGTGTTCTGGGATATTCTCTTGCATGTAGCTCAGATAGGCATGGCAAACACCTCAGCATTATCACTTTGGCCCATCTCAAGGTAGGACTTGATGCCCTAGTTCAGGGTTATATCCCAAAGAGCATTTTAACAAGAAATTTCTGAGCCATAAGAGCACTAGCTCAAGGTCACAGTAGCTATGACTTTCTAGGCTAAAAAAGGACACCTCCAGAGTTCACTGAGCTCAAGAAACCCACACATCCAACATAAAAGCTATGAGCAGAGTTTTACCCACGGGGATGACCCAGGCAGGTGACTGCCCCAGCTGCCTCCAGTGCCCATCTCTGCTGTCCCATGTGCTGGATGGCAGTAGCTATTACCTGTTCAGCTGGAGCTGGATGAACTTCCCAAAGCGACTGCTGTTGTTATTCCGCAGTGTGCGCGCGTTCCCTAGAGATCACACCATGTTTATGCCCACTCCCCAGGTTTGCACAGCTCTCACCAGCTGCTGTGGCTGTGGTCCTGTCCCTAGTCACCAAAGCCCCTCTGCTGATTTCCATGTCATGGGCGTCAGGACTGAGGAATGGGCTCTCAGGCTCTGGCACACGGGGTTCAAGAGATTTACAAGTATTTCACAACCAGGAACAGGAATGAGAAAGCCTAGGCAGTGAGGGTGTTTTTTCTTTTATGTGTATGAGTGTCTGTCTGCATTCATGTGTGTGTACCACAGGTATGCCTGGTGCCTGCAAGAGGTCAGAAGAGGTGGTTGATCCCTCGGAACTGGAGTTATAGGATGGCTGTGAGTCACCATGTGGGTGCTGGGAACTGAACTCAGGTCCTGTGCAAGAGCAACAAATGCTTTTAACCACTGAGTCATTTTTCCAGCCCAGCCAGGGACTTTCTGCTTTGACAAGAAGAGGGGAAAGCAAGCTGTCACTACTGGTTTTAGACACAGACACATGTGGACTCCAGGCCCAACATGGACACTAACAGCTATGCCACCATAAGCCAGGGAGAGTGGCGTACTTCTTTAATCAGAAGCAGAGGCTGGCAGATATCTATGAGTCTGAGGCTAGCCTGATCTACATAGTGAGTTCCAGGACAGCCAGGGCTACATATCAAGACCCTGTCTCAAAAACAAACAAGCGAACAAACCAAAACAAAAAATAAATAAAAAAACCAAAACTCTCCCCCCCCCCCCCCCAAAGCTATGCTACCTTTGACAAATTTCCTTTGGAACATTAGGAAACTGAATGGAGAGATAAGATTTGGAGTGGATGAGCCCAAGACGCTCTCTGTCTGACTGCTTTACATGAACCAAATGACACCAGCTCTAGCTGGCAGTGGATCTTGCAGATGCTAGGCTCTACCAATGAGCTATCTCCCCATGTGACAGCACCTTTGAGGGAAGGGAGCTGAGAAATCTGGGAAGAGGCTGGGGTCCAGGAAGTGAAGGCCAGTCATTCTCCAGCCCAGAGAGAGGTCTTAAAGCACTACCTCTCTCCCGGAAGATGGCGAATCCCAGAGGAAATAAATGGGGCTGGAGTACAGTGCAGAGGGCGCCAAGCTCACCAAAAGCTTCCATGACAGGGTTAGAGTTCAGGATCCGCTGTTCAATCCTCTCTGCGATCTTGTGGCTCTCACAGGAAGCAGGTGGGGCAGCCACCACAGCATAGAACTTCATCAGGCAGCGGGATGTCCATGTCTGTAGAAAACACAGCCATGTGGACAGTGTCCTCCTCCTCACCCCTCCCATTGCGGAACCGAGAGAGATGCCTACTACAGTACTTTCCTCCATCACGTGCTGCTGCCCGCCCAAATTCCTGAAGGATGCTCAATTTAGCTGTGGCCTTGGGCAAGGCATTTCCCCGTTTCTCAGAAGACGCACTAAGGAAAGAGGCTGGAGCACAGGAGGAACACCCTCCCCACACCCCAAGCCCAGACCTGACAGGCTACTTGGCATCTCTGAGGCCCTCACAGCTGTTATCCTAGAATAGGTTTTTGTATTTTTTTTTTTTTTAAACCCTGGAGATGCAGGGTTTATATTTGTTTTTATTTCTTTATCATATCTAGTTTATATATCTATTTTTATTTTTATTTATTTTTTTGGTTTTTTGGGATGGGGTTTCTCTGTGTAGCTTTGGAGCCTGTCCTATAACTCGCTCTGTAGAACAGGCTGGCCTGGAACTGAGAGATCCGCCTACCTCTGCCTCCTGAGTTCTGGGATCAAAGGCATGCACCACCATGCCCAGCTCTTTATTTATTTTTGAGACAGAGTCTTACTCCTTGTTAGCCTGGAACTTTCTTTGTAGACCAGGCTGGCCTTGAGCTCACAGAAGTCTTCCTGCTTCTGACTCCCCAGTGCCTTAAAGACATACCATCCTAGCTTGGAGGTGGTGACGCATGCCTTTAATCCTAGCACTCGGGAGGCAGAGGCAGGAGGATCTATGTGGTGATATTGTGTTCCCTAATATATTGTGCATCCTAATAAACATATCTGGGGTCAGAGAACAGAACAGATACTAGATATAGAGGCCAGAAAATTGTGGCACACACACCTTTAATCCTAGCATTCCAGAGGCAGAGTTCAAAGCCACACTGGAAACAGCTAGGCATGGTAACAAGAGCCTTTAATCCCAGGAAGCGATGTCAGAAAGCAGAAAGGTATATAAGGCGTGAAAATCAGGAACTAGAGCTGGTTAAGCTTTTAGGCTTTTTGAGCAGTACAGTTCAGCTGAGAGGCATCCAGTCTGAGGAAACAGAATCAGCTGAGGAATTGGCAAGGTGAGGTGGCTGTGGCTTGTTCTACTTCTCTGATCTTCCAGCATTCACCCCACTACCTGGCCCAAGGTTTGTTTTATTAATAAGAACTTTTAAGATTCGTGCTACAGATCTCTGTGAGTTCAAGGCCAGCCTGGTCTATAGAGCAAGTTCCAGGACAGCCAGAGCTGTTACACAGAGAAACCCTGCCTCAAAAAAACAACAACAACAAAACAACTTACATCACCATGGCCAGCTACATCTATCTAGGTGAGTATCTGAGTTCAATCCCTAGGACCACATGGAGAAGAGAAGAGACACCTAGAACTGCCATCTGACCTCTACATCCATGTACCACTGCATGTTCACCCATGAATACAAAATAAAGGTAAAAAATGAATAAAAACAAGCCGAATGCTGGCCAATCATGGCCCATGCCTTTAATTCTAGTACTCGTGAGGCAGAGACAGGCAGATCTCTGTAAATTCTACATCAGGCAGGTCTATCTAGCAAGCTCCAACCAGCCAAGGCTACATGGTAAGACCCTATCTCAAAGAAGAGCAGAACAAAAACTGAGTTTTGGAACCAGGGATAATCCTATCACTTGGGAGGTAGAAGCCAAAGGATTGTTGTGAATTCAAGGCCAGGCTTGGTTTCTATAGTGAGTTTCAGGGCAGTAAGGACTACAGACCCTGTCAAAAAACCAAAAAAAAAACAAAACCAAAAGCAAACAAATAATGACTAAAGAAAGTATTTAGATTATGTGTATGTTTGTGTCTGTGTGTGTTTCTAGACAGGATCGCACTTATGTAGCCCTGGCTAGCCTGAAACTAGCTATGGAGATCATGCTGGCCTTGAACTCACAGAGATATACTAGCCTCTTCCTCCTAAATGCTTGGATTAAATGCTTGTGCCTCCATACCCAGAAAAGAAGGTATTTGGAGTATATTAGAAGCAGACCTGAGAGGCTGGAGAAATGGCTCTGTGGTTCGAAGGATCAGAGGTCAATTCCCAGCCCCACATGGTGGCTTACAACATCCTCTTCTGTCCCCCACCCCCAAGGCACATTATGCATGTGCTTCACGGATATATATGCAGGCAAGCAAAACACAAAACACTCTTACCATAAAGTACTTTTTAAAAATTAAAAAAAAAGACTTGAATAAAACCAAGCACCCCTATTTAAAAACAAAAAACAAAAAACAAAAAAACAACTTACATCACCATGCCCAGCTCTATCTATCTCCCCTCCCACCCCCAACCACAGTTTTCTCTGTGTAGCCCTGGCTGTCCTGGAACTCACTCTGTAGTTCAGGCTGTCCTGGAACTCAGATTGCCTGCCTCTATAATCACATCATTTCTTCCTTCCAAACTCTCCATTATGCCTCTCTCTACTCTTTTTTTTTAGACAGGGTGTAGTTATGTAACCTGGCAGGCCTTGAACTCAAATCTCTTTTAGTCTCCTTAGGGAAAGAACACAACTGGATCTTTACACATGGACTTTGTCCTATCACCTTGATAAATTACTCTACAGCTTTCCCTCTCCTTTGTTTTGAGACAATGTCTCACGTAGCTCAGGTTGGCCTTGAACTTATAATTTAAGGATGACCTTGAACTTCTGCTCTTCCTATCTCCGCCTCCCCAGTGCTCTATTATAGGTGTGGGCCACCTATAACACACAGTTTATTTCTACCCCTCATGCCAGGCAATCACTTTATAGCTCAGCTGCATTCCTGGCACCACCCCACCTCTTTTTTCTTCACACTCGCATATACCTGGTCTGCAGCTCACTCCCCACACCTCAAAAACAAAAGAATCCGGAATTCACTCATTTTTTTGTATTATTCTGTTTTCTATTTTATTATCTTTTACTATTGGCTTTGGGTTTGATTAGTTATTTAACTTTGGCGGTGCTAAGAACTGAACCGAGGGCCTTGTGAATGCCAGGTAAGCAGTCTACCACACAGTCATACCCCCAGCCCAATATGCAAGCAAGTTCAGTTTCCAGTGCTGGGGACCACACCCAGGCAACTTATTTTTCCCTTTTGTCTAAGGTGTACTGTGGGCCGAAATATTTCACCCAATTAATATGGGGGCATAGGGAGAGAAATGAGCTCTTCCCCATTGTGACTACACCTAGAAGTAGGCCTTTTTTTAAAAAAATAAATATATATATTTATTTATTTTACATCCTGTCCACAGAGAAGTAGGTCTTTTTAAAAGTTATATTTTACTTTATTATGTGTATAGGTGTTTTGGTTGCAGGTATGTCTGGTGCCCATGGAAGCCAGAAGAGAGCTGAATTATGTAAGTGAGTTCAAGGTCATTCTGGTCAATTTACGAGACCTTGTCTCAAAATTAAAAAATAAAATAAGGCCTGAGGATAAATTATAGTTCATTGGTAGCATGCCTGTACAGCACATTCAGGGCTCTGGGTTTAATCCCCAGTACAGAAAAAATACAAAAAGCCCAACAAGATGCTCAAAGGTCAAGGCTCTCGCTGCCAAGCCTGATCTGAGCTCTAGCCCTAGGATCCACACGGTAGAGGAGACCTAGCTCTCAAGGGTTGTCCTCTGACCTCTACACACGCACTGTGTACATGTGCTGCCCCACCCGAGACTAACTAATTAAATGTTAAAAAAAGAAATAAAAACAAAAAGCGGGTCTACTCAATGGCCATAATGGCTACTCAGTGAAGGGTTACTGAGCTCTGCTTGTGTTGGTCTTAAGCCAGGTTCTGCCCCAGTCCCCAGACTACTCTGGTGGACAATTCTCTTTGTCCAGGAGCTGAGTTTTCAGGCACTTTGCTGACCTATGGCCTCTCTACCCAACTTCCTGTCTTCCTTTGTTTGCTTAGAGACTAAGGTCAGAACTAGACACTGCATTTCTCACCTGCGTTTCTTCCATGACACCTGTCTACTCCTGGCCTGCAGTCTAGCGCCCAGGAGGTACTTAACGTCCAGTAACCCTTGCATAGGTGAGTGTAGACAAAAGGGGCTTATAGTCCGAAGACTCCCTCATGTAGTGCAGTGGAAGGGAGCGGCGGCTGGGGGAGGCTGAGAGAGGCTTCTTCTCACCAGTGCTGGATTACAGGTGTTTATGCAGCGCCCGTCTCACCCGCTGAGCTCCTGCTATCTGTGAGGCCCTCTGGCAATCCCAGAGCTTCTCATACACTGCCCTTGCTATCACTGGCAACCCCAATAGGGTTTTCATTTTAAAAAAATATTTATTATGATTTTTTATTTATGTATATGGGTGTTTGCCTGAATGTATGTCTGCATCACATGTGTGCAATGTCCACAGAGGTCAGAAGAGGGCATCGGATCTTCTGGAACTAGTTTTAGATAGTTATTAACCATCACATGGTTGGTGGAAATTGAACTTGATCCTCTGTAAGTGCAGCAAGTGCTCTTAAACAGCTGAGCTGTTTCTCCAGCTTCAATTCCAGCAGGCTTTGGTCTCTTCCAATCTTCTCCCCATAGTAAACCCAGCTGATTTTGGAGGAGTAGGAGCTAGTGCACATAAGGCATGGGCCAAGCATGCTACCCAATGCCTTACGTGCACGAACTCCTATTTTATATTATGCTTACTTCATTTATTTGTAGATAAGAGTCTCACTATGTAGTCCAGGCTGGCTTGTGATCCTCCTACATTGCCTCCTAAGTCCTGGGATTACAGGAGTGTCATCACGTCAAACAACACAGGCTTCTTTCTGCTCACACAGAAGTCCCATGCAGGTGCTGGCCTTCTACTCCCTTCCATTTCACAAGTGAAAGGACTGAGGCATTCTACCTGATGGACATCTGACTGCTGTTTCTAGAGATCCCAGAAGCACCTCAGTGAGAAAGTCAAGGTGCGAGGGAAAAAGTATCTCACCAGAGTGGCAGCAGAGCCAGCAGCGGAGGCTGCACCAGAGCCCAGTCTTCTGGTGTGGTGCTTGCTGACCACAGCACAGACCCCCTGGTTCAGTCAGGCAGCCTATCTGTGAATGACTAGGCAGTCAATGATGCCCCAGGCAATGGCCCTCCCCTTTCCGCTCACCAGCTAAGAGGGATAGGATGAGAAACTGGCACTCCTACCTTTCCGGCTCCACTCTCTCCACTGACCACAATGGATTGGTTGATTGGCTCAGTCAGGCTCTTGACGTTCCTGTAGGTCTGTTCACCCACTGTGAAGATGTGGGGTTTCAATTTCTGAAATAGCAGAGTGGATGGTCACGTGAGCACCTGTTTTCAAGAGTGGCAGATCCAATGACAGCCTAGACCGGGAGGCTACCAGGAGTGGTGCTACCATGCTTCCTCCAAAAAACCTTGCCCGGATGTCACAGAGTTAGACCCAACTGCAAAACTCCTGTGGTTGATTTATCCACGGAGGTTCTCTCAGCATGCATGCAGCTAGCTTCCAGCACTCTATGACCTTAATACTTTATGCTCTCATCTGATTTTCTCCTCCTCCTCCTCCTTCTTTTGGATACAGGGTTTCTCAGTGTAGCCCTGGCTGTCCTGGAACTTGCTCTGCAGACCAGGCTGGCCTTCAACTTACAGAGATCCACTTGCCTCTGCCTCCTGAGTGCTGGAATTAAAGGCGTGCACCACCACTGTCGGGCTCTGATTTTATTTAAGTTAAAAGAGTTATCTTATGTGTATGGGTGTTTTGCTTGCATGTATGTCTGTACCATGTGTGCAGTGTCCTTGGAGGTCAGAATAGGAGGTCAGACTCCCTGGGACTGGAGTGAAAGATGGCTGTGAGCCAACATATTGGTGCTAGGAATTGGATCCTGGTTCTCTGGAAGAGCAGAAAGTGCTCTTAACCACTGAACTATCTCTTTAGCCTCCTTCAAGGCCGCTATCTCTCTACCTACACCCCCATCCCTGCGGCTGCCAGGTTTTCCTGTAGCCTGGTCTAGAACTTGCTATGTAGCTGAGGATGACACTGCACTTCTGTTCCTCTGCCTGTACCTCCCAAGTGCTACTACACCTGGTTTATGTAGTTCTAGGGTTGGAACTCATATCTATGTATGCCAGGTGAGCACTTGACCAACTGAGCTGCCTCTGCACTTTTCTCTAATAGTCTGAGTCTGCTGCTTATTTTATTATACTTTATAATTTGGAAGAAAATTTCCTCTTAAGTTACTGCCTGTATTAGTTCGTTTCTATTGCTATGACAAAATACCATGACCAAAAAACAACCTGGGGAGGAAAGGGTTATTTTGCTTATACTTCCATATCACCGTTCATCACTGAAGGCAGTCAGAGCAGGAAGTTAAGGAAGCAAGAACCCCAAGCAGAAGCAGATGCAGAGGCCTTGGAGGAGTGCCACTTACTGGCTTGCTCAGCCTGCTTTCTTATAGCTCTCAGGACCACCAGCCTAGAGATGGCACCACCCACAATGGGCTGGGCCCTCCCACATCAATCACTAGTTAAGAAAATACCCTACAGTACTCTACAGGTTTGCCCACAGCACAATTTTGATTTTTTAAAAAATTTCATTTATTTATATGTATGACTGCTCTGCATGTACACCTGCAGGCCAGAGGAGAGCGTCAGATCACATTATAGATGGTTGTGAGCCACCATGTGGTTGCTGGGAATTGAACTCAGAATCTCAGGAAGAGCAGCCAATGCTCTTAACCTCTGAGTCATCTCTCCAGCACAATCTTATGGAGGCATTTTCTTTTTTTTAAACTTTCTTTTATTTCATGTGCATTGGTGGTTTTGCCTGCATGTATGTCTATATGAGGGTGTCGGATCCCCTGGAACTGGAGTTACAAACAGTTATGAGCTGCTATGTGGGTGCTGAGAACTGAACCCGGGTCCTCTGGAAGAACACCTAGTACTCTTAACCGCTGAGCCATCTCTCCAGCCCTGCCACTCTTCTTTCATAAATACTGTCTTCAATGTGCTGACATCCAGTTGGGCACTGTAGAAAAGAGGGGACAATGGCCCGACTTTTGCCTTTGAGTATCAGGCAGGTAGTGTGTCAGACCAGGAAGGATCTCTTTGGACTCAGGATGGACTTCTTTGACTCCACTTGATACTTCTCATTACATGAACCTCAGGGCAGTGCCATCTGCACCATGCCTCACTAGCCTAGCCAGCAATGATCACTTACAGCTTCCTGAGAGCTGTCTGTCTTTCTGTACCTGTCCTTGCTGCAGCTACCCAGTCCCTGAACTGTTAAGAAGCCTCAGTGTTCTCTGTTTCTTTCACTTCAACCTTCCTCTTGCAGACTCTGTTCAAAGGCCTACCTCCACATGGAGTAAATCCTGCCTGACTGTGCTCGTCTTCAGACCCTTATCCACCACCTCTCGACCCAGGCTTCCTCCTGCTAGCCAGCTTGTTCTTGCCTCTCCCTGAACACGTGTCCATTTCCAGCCTGCATCATTACCTCCCATCCCTCAGATAATTTAGTCTCAGTACAGAAGGACACGTGCCGACTGCTCAAGGGCAATCCCTACTGTATACACTTTTACTCTCGTCTGAAAAGACAGAGACACAACCACACCTGTAAACCCTTTCTCATAATAATAACCAAAACCTTTGTTCTGTTTCTAGTTTAGGTTTCAACCTCGGTTAAATATTGATCATCCACATTGCACCTCAGTTATGTGTCCAATTTCTGAGTGTTCCTGTTGGGCAGGGACGTGACACCAGCAGGCTTTGAATGGCTGTATTACTGGGGCAGAGATGAAGAAGGAGGGTGAAGCCACAGGGATGCTTAGGCAGAAGCCAGGGAGCCTTACCTGAGGCTGAGGCGCAGCATGGTACTCCTGCATCAGCTCTGCGGCGTAGAGTTGAGGGATGGGCTTGAAGGGGTTCAGAGCTACCAGGGTACAGCCAGCATTGGTATAGAATATGTCCTCTGCGTACCGGGCCTGCAGGCACCTCAGGACTGAGGCAAAGATGCTGTTAGCCAAGTCTGGCTCAAATGCAGACAGAAGCCCAGACACACATCCGCTAAGCAGCCCTCCCTCTGTAATTAGCTAAGTGCCATTAGAACCCTGTAGCTCCCTGATGAATAGACAGAAGATCTAATTAAGACGAGTCCCAAACCTAGAGCAAAGCCTGCCCTGGGGAGCTCAGATGCAGTGGCAGGTTCCCTGGGCCAGAGGCCAGGTCAGGAGTCTCAGTGCTTGGTCTGAACTGGGGAAACAGTGCTGAAGACCCTTGCTACATCCCTATGCTTCTGGAGCAGCAGTCTGGAGGAGAGGAAGGCCCATACCTGTTTCCAGTGTCACAGGATTCACCTTGGTGAGGTCATCCAGCTGGTGGAGTGGGGCCTCCCCACCCAGGAACTCCTGCAGGTCTCCCTTGAGGGATGCCCTGCCTTGGGCATCAGAGCCTGCACTGTGGCCATTCACCTGTGGGGGAACAACACAAGAGCCATGAGACCTGGGTCTCAGAGCAGTTGGCAGCTAGTAAGGGTGGAGCCTGCAGAGGCGAAAGAACAGGTTTCTACAAGATCCAGGTGGCTCATGTTTCAGCTCTGCTGCTTATTAGTGTGAGAGCCTGGGTACGTCACCTCTATGAGCCATGTTTGTTTGTTTGTTTGTTTGGGGGGGGTAAACTCAACTCCTAGGTTATAGGGAAAAAAAAACACACAGAGCACTTTAGTCAAGGCCTTGATAGTACATATTAATAATCAACAGCCTCCTTTTTCCTCTGCTGTGAGCTCCAGCTAAAGCAGTTTTTAGGCTACAGGCTACCAGCCTTACAGAGCTGCTGTCTGTACAGCACAGGACGGAATGGGAAGAGAAGACAGGCATCTAGCTGGAATCAGCTTAGGAGGCTGAAGTCTTGGTATGGCTTGTTTCTAATGAGACTGGTGAACCCTCAACGCTTACACCCCTCAGGAACAAGCCAACGTAGGAGCACAGAAATAAGTTTCTCTTAAATATCATGAGGCTCAGGCCCATCATAATGTACAGAGCAGGCTCTTGTTCTCGAGGGCAATTGCTACAGCCTACAGCTGAATCTATGGAAGGGCAGGGACCGAGGGAAAAAGGAAGAAAGGAAAGAGAAGGGAAAGGATGAAGGAGGAGAAAGGAAAGGAGGAAGGGACTACTTACAAAACCAGCTGCAATTTAGGAACAGTTTTGATCAATTGGGAGTTGAGTATAGTGACTAAGAGCTTGGGTTAGATTATGCTGGGCAGTGGTGGAGCATGACTTTAATCCCAGCACTCAGAGGCAGAGGCAGGCAGATCTCTGTGAGTTTGAAGCTAGCCTGGTCTACAGAGTAAGTTCCAGGACAGCTAGGGCTACACGGAGAAATCATGTCTTCAAAAGCAAACAAAACGACAACAAAGGAAGCTAGACTGTGCTGAGCCTGGTGGTAGGACTGTTTCCTGAGGCAGGAGGACTGTTAAGAGCAAGGCCAGTCTCAGCAATTTAAGTCTCTGGTCTCAAAATAATAAGCAAAGATACAGCAGATATGGTTTGGTGGGTGCCTGCCTAGCCCAGGTGAGGCCCCAGGTCAATCCTGGTGCTGCAGATGAATAGAATGGAAATGGGATCGAGGTTAACCAGGTTTGTTCCTGACAGCACCATTCATTCTTGTACAATCTGATTTGAGTTTCTTTTTAGGGTTTCTCCGTCTAACAGTCCTGGCTGTCCTGAAATTCGATTTGCAGACCAGGCTGGCCTTGAACTCACTGAGATCCACCTGCCTCTGCCTCCCAAGTCCTGGGATTAAAGGTAGTTTGTCACTACTGCCTGGATTTATTTAAGTTCCTTTATCTCTTTTTATCTCAATTTTCTTTAACACTAAAATGGGAATGGTGACTGTGCCTACCTCTTAGGTACTCATAAAAATATAAAGGGTTTAGGAAGGCATGTGGAATAACCCCTCCTAAAAAAGTAGTTATTGCTGGGTATGGTGGTACACACCTGTAATCCCAGCACTCAGGAGGAGAAGTAGGGGACTGCCATGAGTTCAAGCCTAGCCTGGGCTACTCAGAAAGATCTCAAAAAACAAAACAAGAACTAGGGTGTGATGGTGCATGCCTTTAATCCCAGGACTCAGGAAGTATATTTCCGAGTTTGAGGCAAGCCTGGTCTATAGATCGAGTTCCAGGACAGGCAGGGCTACACATAGAAATCCTGTCTCGAAAAACCAAAAAAGAGAAAAAAAATTAGGGCAAAAAATTCTAAACATTCTTTAAAATGTTGTGTTAGAATAGTATGACTAGATAACTTTAATGTCCTTTTTGATTGCCTTTATTTTTCCAAATTCCTGATAATGAATGTGACCTTGAATCAGTCATTTAACTCACCCGGGTCTTATCTTCAGAACGGGGACGTAACAGCACTGTATAGTACATACTACTGTATTTTTTTCACTGCAGTGTGAAGATGAAACAAAATACTCAAATGGAGTGCCTACTACAGAACAAGGGCTGGGCACAGGGCAGTCACGAGATGGCTGTGGTAAAAATAATTGCTTTTGGAATAAGGAAATGAAAAAGAAAGAAAGAAAGAAAGAAAGAAAGAAAGAAAGAAAGAAAGAAAGAAAGAAAGAAAGAAAGGAAAAACAACTCAGAGTAAACAATTGTCCTGCCGGCTTTTTTGTAGCTTAAAAGTTCATTTCCTATAAAACAGCAGGATAGTCCAGTAGCATCCGCCATGGCTTTCTTGAGCCTGGTAAGTCCCACCTTGGTTATCCTGCTAGAGCTCACCAGAGCACAAACTCCCTGAGCCCTTAGTATGGGACAAAATTTAGGAAAATCAAATTCCAGCAAATACGTACCATTGTGCTCAAGGGATCTCAGCTACTTATGAAGGATGCTAGCAGGTGTATGAGGTGGACCTCCACAGTGAAAGGTGGTCCCACCTTGCAGGCCAGGGATACTAGCCTTTTCAGAGGCAGAATGCTGGACTCCCACGTAAGCTACCTTCTCCTGCAGTTTTGCACAGGCAGACATCTTTTCTGGACTGCTTATACTCCTTCTGAAGCTGTCCTAGAACTCAATATGTAGACCAGGCTGGCCGTGACCTCATAGAGATTTGCGAGCCTCTGTTTCCCAAGTGCTGGGACTAAAGGTGTGTGCCACCATGCCCGGCTTACTTGGCTAATTCTTTATTATTCTTAAAGGCTCAGCTTCAGTGAACATTCTTGGAAGCCCCAAACTTCCACTGTGATTCAGGAATAAAACAGCCCAGCAAGGACTTCTGTCAGGATATGCTCCATGTAAGGTCATCAAAGAGACCTAGACTCCTTTACCTAGCTCAACTTATCCACTCCAAGCCACAAAACCACAAAAAGGGAAGACATTCAAGTTAGGTATCCGAAGAGCACTGGAAAGACTATCTGAAGAAGGGGTCTTTCCTGTCCTTCCAGCTAGGAGAACGGCAGTCTTCATTCAGACAGGCAAATAGGAAAGTGTCTCTGGTGCTTGGTTACATCAGCTTTACCTGCCGAAGCATCATGCTTTAGTGTGGGCAGCCCGAGTTCTGTGTCATAGACACAAGCAGTACTGTCTATCAACCTGGTCATGAGGCCACTGCTCCAGCAGCAGACTCAGGTGTGTGGGAATCTCAGCCAAGTCATCTCGGAACCTGTAGCGTGAGACAGAAGACAAGGGCCACACAGGTGAGGGCATCTCTGGGGTGACTCACTCCTACCCCTCCCACCAAGCAGGAGGAACCCAAATGAGAAGCAGGCAGGCCTGGGCAGAGAGTGAGAGTCTGTGCTTTCCCTTGCCAATTAGGAAGTAAGGAAACGTGGATGAGAGCCTCCAGAGATTACCCGGGATGCTTTCTGACGTTTCTCTTACAGTAAAAGGCCAAGGGCAGTTTTAAGGTACGTAAGTGATGGGCTGGCTGGGTTTTCAAAATCTTCTGGGTCAGTGTGCTATGGAGAATGAAGATACTCGGGGGAGATAACCTTGACCGGCTCATCACCGCTAGACAGAAATACCCTTGTATGTAAATGTAGTCAGCAGCTGATGGGAGGAAGGCCTGGAGTCAACGCCCAATGTTCCTGGGAAGCTGCTGTATGAGAAGGTTATCGTACTTCAGTCACTGGATGGGTATGTAACCCCAGGACAACCTATCACCCCAAATCCTCACCTTGAAAGCAGGGATAGTTAAATCTACCTTATTTTGAGAGGTGATAAAGGTCAATGGGGTCAAGGTTTAAAAGCACAGTACAAATCTGAGTATCACCGGGCATGAATATCAGCATTAACTATAGAGTGGCTAACCCATCTGGGGACACCCATCAGGTGGGGGAAGGCCCAAAAGGTGAGATGGAGATCGGTAGCACGTGCCTGTCATCTCAGCACTCAGGAGGCTGAGGCAGGAGGATCTCAGTTTGAGGCCTGTCTGGGCCACACTATAAGACCTTGTCTCAAACAAACAAGGTGAGACCAGGAGAGAGGAATCCACCTGAGAGGAGGGGTGCTGTGAGGGGAGGATCTCAAAAATGGTGAGCCTCACTCAGACTTGTAATTTCCCAGGCCTCAATCCCTTCCTTGCAACAGGGAAGAGGATGAGGGACATCTATAAGGGATTGATGAGCCGGGCGGTGGTGGCACACGCCTTTAATCCCAGCACTCGGGAGGCAGAGGCAGGCGGATCTCTGTGAGTTCAAGGCCAGCCTGGTCTCCAAAGCGAGTTCCAGGAAAGGTGCAAAGCTACACAGAGAAACCCTGTCTCGAAAAACCAAAAAAAAAAGGGGGAGGGGGGAATTGATGGATTAATCCTGATAGACTTTCTGAGGCTCTGAACACACCTAGTCTTTGAAGAACCAGGACCAGGGACTTCCATGGAAACGGGGAGAGGGAAAATTCAAGCAGAAAAGGGTATCAGGACTGTGCTAGACACCCTCACTCTGTACACTGTACGCATCATCCGAGGGTCTCTGGTGACTCAGCTGGAAGCTCACCTTGAGAAGAAGGCCAACAGGGAGACCACAGCAGCGCTAAGTTAGAATCCAAAGCTCACAACCCTCCTAGAACACATCGCAGGAGCTCCCTAGGCCCCATTTTCAAACAGCTGCCAATGCTATAATACTATACCACAACGTGCAAAATTATGGCTCGTATGGGCAAGTACCTGTGAGAGCTTAGTAAATGCCGGTTATGACTGTGCGGTGTCAGCTCCTGGTGAAGTCAGTCAAGTCAGATCAGAGCAGTTTTCTCCAGTTCTCCGGGCTCTCTTGCACCCTCCTCTCGCGGTTACCACCAAGAATTTCTGGAAAGGGTGTGACCACAGTAGGCAGAAGAGAGTAATGAATAGGGGAAAGACCAAGTCCAAAGCAAGTGGCAACCCGATCACAACCCCCTCCTCTTCCAACTCTGCTTCTTTTTTTTTTTTTTTGACAGGAAGGACAGCCGGAGGGCTATGAGCCGGGTCAGGGTCCTGAGGGTCCAGCCCTCTTTGCTCCAGATTCCTGGCGGGAACCAGTACTTCCAGCACTGGCAACGCGCCCGCGGTGCCCAAGGCTGGGATGCCACTCCGGAAGCACCTGGTACTGAGAGAATGCGTCCTTCCCGGGAAGGTGGATATGACCCTAGTCAAGGGCGCAGTTTCCTTATGCCTCTTTCTCCGTCCCTGGGTAGGACAAGGAAAGCGACAGACAGACGTCTAGCCCCGGTCAGCCAGAAACACCCCCTTGTGGCCCCCTGCTGGCAAGCTGGAAAGTGACCGTGAAGGTCCTTGTCCTGGGCAAAAGCTGTGTGTGCTACCTCCTCTTTAGTCACAAGCAGAAGTCAGAAAGAGAAATGCTGCATT